>CAUYRT010060576.1:0-57366 GCA_963574885.1 Lepilemur ruficaudatus
CTGTAGTCCCAGCTACTCGGGAGGCTGAGGCAGAAGGATTGCTTGAGCCCAGGAGTTTGAGGTTGCTGTGAGCTAGGCTGATGCCATGGCACTCACTCTAGCCCGGGCAAGGGAGTGAGACTCTGTCTCAAAAAAAAAAAATATCAGCCTTTGTGATTTATAAGCATGTCTCACAATCTTTGGGATTCTTAATGTCCACATTTGCTAACTCATTACAGTATGATCAGAGCTGACATGTATAACATGTCTACTGTATGCTAGTATAACCCCTGTTTTGCAGACAAGAAAGCTGGGGCACAGACTGGTTAAGTAACTTACCCAAGGTTACACAGCTAATAAGTCACAGAGCTGGAACTCAAACCCAGCAATCTGCGTCTAGAGTCTATGTCCTGCTTCTCTCAGAGCCTCATCTATTTCATCAGAACCCTCCCTCCAAGGGCTTGCAGCAGGCCCTCAGCTAAGGTCATCCAGCTCGGGTTACTGTGCTAGACTCCATATGACTGCTTTGTCCAGGAGACTGGAGGAGTGTGACATTCCTTGACTTCATAACAGTTAGAGTAGACATCTGGTTGTATTTGCAAGGATGTAGCAAGTTGTCATGACATACTCAGCAAGGGAGCAACCTATTGGGCATATGAGTTGAATTACAAATAAATATATTTTAACTGTCCTGTTAAAAAAATGTAGCAAGCAGAATGGAGCTTAGACTATGGGAAGAATCCCACTCCAGAAGGAGGAGGCTGGGCAAGGGTGCTGAGTTCCAGCTATCTTGGCTCAACGGGAGAAAAAATTCCCTTGTGGTCTGGCAGAGGGATGAGGTTGATGGGAGATGGGGCACTAGAGTAAAAGCCCCCGCCTCCCACCTTGCCCTCTGGGTGGGACCCCTTGGACACCTGAATTTAAGGAGTTGGCAAACCCAGTGGCGGGAGTGGCAGGCAACGGGCTGAGAGACTCCCAGACCTCCCGGGTGAGGGCTGGGTGGGGTTGTGTCTCCACTGTCTCTACCTGCCCCCTACTTCCTTCCCTGCTCAGGGGGTTTCGTGCTGCTGGATGGGGAGACATTTGAGGTGAAGGGGACGTGGGAGAAGCCTGGGGGTGCTGCACCGATGGGCTACGACTTCTGGTACCAGCCTCGACACAATGTCATGATCAGCACCGAATGGGCAGCTCCCAACGTCTTTCAAGGTGGCTTCAACCCCACTGATGTGGAGGCGGGTGAGAATCCCCCCATGTGTGGGCAGGAACTGTGGGCCCACACCCCCTGCTTTCTGCTTTGAGACCCCACTCCAAACCTCCAGCCCCCTCACTTCCCTCGTGTGGCCCTGGATTCAGGGTGACCATACAGGACGTGCTGCACCCTCAGGCTGGCCCACGTGCCCTTCTGATCCCTCCCACCTGTTTTTCAACCTCCTGCCCCAGCCTTCGCCCCTGCCCTCCTGCCCTGATCCTGAGCCTGTCCTCTGGCCCCACCCACCCCAGGGCTGTACGGGAGCCACTTACACGTGTGGGACTGGCAGCGCCATGAGATTGTGCAGACCCTGCCTATGAAGGATGGGCTTATTCCCCTGGAGATCCGCTTCCTGCACAACCCGGATGCTGCCCAGGGCTTCGTGGGTTGTGCCCTCAGCTCCAACATCCAGCGCTTCTACAAGAACGAGGTGACGTGTCCTCTGGCCCTCTGCTCCCAGCAGCCGTGTCAGCACCCCTGCCCAGGCCCCGCCAGCCCAGGCTTCTCCAGCAACAAAAACACGAGGCCACATGCTCTGCCTCTCTTCTCTCAGTGCTAGGCCAGCTGCCACCTGAACCCTAACTGGCCATGATTATCCACTCATCCAAACCTATTCAGTGAGCCTCTTTCTGCCTTGGGTACCGCGCTGTGTGCTGTGAATGCAGGGGTGAAGCAGGCACCATCCTCGCCTTAAGGGGCCTGCATGGAGTTCGACCCTACTGGCAAGACCCAATCTGACCCCTGGCCCCCAATTCTGAGAAGCTCACCTCTCTGCCTCCTATCCTCACCTGCCCCTGTTCCCCCAATGTAGGGAGGTACTTGGTCAGTGGAGAAGGTGATTCAGGTGCCCCCCAAGAAAGTGAAGGGCTGGGTGCTGCCTGAGATGCCAGGTGAGTGCCTGGGGAAGCAGGAGATTGGTTCCTGGCCTGAGAAACAAAAGTCCTTAAAGGCTCTGACCTCGGTCGCATCCCCCCCAGGCCTGATCACTGACATCCTGCTGTCCCTGGATGACCGCTTCCTCTACTTCAGCAACTGGCTGCATGGGGACCTGCGGCAGTACGACGTGTCGGACCCGCAGAGGCCCCGCCTCACTGGACAGGTGGGAGCAGACGTCAGGAAGGAAGGAAAGAGAAGAGTCTGGGGGTGGGAAAGAGGGTACGAACTACCGGGGGGGTGACATAGAAGGTGCAGGAAAAGCAAAAAGTGGGCAGAGGCACAGTGCAGGCGCAGGACTCCGGGCCAGGCTTGGGAAAGGTGTCTGGATGGAGGGAGGGATCCCAGCTGCTCTGACTTCCACACCTCCCACCTTGTCCTCCTTTGTCCTCCACCCCTCCCCACCAGATCTTCCTCGGGGGCAGCATTGTTAAGGGAGGCCCTGTGCAAGTCCTGGAGGACCAGGAGCTAAAATCCCAGCCAGAACCTCTGGTGGTCAAGGTAAGGGCCTCTCCCCCTACTCCCGGGACCCCTCCGACCCGGACTTGAGGAATATGGGGGCAGCATCTAAGCAGACTCTAGGGGTTGGAGTGGCATCTGGGACCCCCTCCTAGGATCTGTGTGTCACCCTGGGGTCTGACCCCTTTTTTTCTCAAGGGGAAACGTGTGCCTGGAGGCCCTCAGATGATCCAGCTTAGCCTAGATGGGAAGCGTGTCTATGTCACCACATCGCTGTACAGTGCCTGGGACAAACAGTTCTACCCTGATCTCATCAGGTGAGAGGCAGACTGCCCGGGCTCGCCTTCCCAGCCCTTCTCTCCCAGAGAGAAGACTGAAGACTCCTCAGGGACCCCACTTGTATCTCACCATGCAGATGGCCCCTGCAGACCCTGTTCCTTCCTTGGGAACCCACCACCTCTACTCACAAAATCTTGAGAGAATGGGGTGGCCACTCTGATCTCTCCCTTACGCCCTTCTCCTTTTCCACCAGGGAAGGCTCTGTGATGCTGCAGATCGATGTAGACACAGTAAATGGGGGGCTGAAGCTGAACCCCAATTTCCTGGTGGACTTTGGGAAGGAGCCCCTCGGCCCAGCCCTGGCCCATGAACTCCGCTACCCTGGGGGTGACTGCACCTCTGACATCTGGATCTGAAGTCCACCCCTCACAACCCACGCCCCACATTCAGACCCCTCACTTCCTCAGAGACCTGGCTTCACTCTGCTCTCTCTTGGCCCTTGGCAGCTTGTCCCACCAAAGCCACACTGAGCCTGTCGAAACATACTAAGCGTTATCTCTATTTACTGACCACTGCTGCTTCTTTCATTGTGCTGTTTTTACATGAGCTCTTGGAAGCACCAAGAAATAAACAGGTGAACCTATTCCTTGGACTGCACTCCTTGTCTTTAGGGGTATGGGGCCCCCGATTCCTCCTCTGCTGACCCTTTGTGTCTTGTGTGTAAAAGGGATAAAGAGGACTCTGGGGGGGGTGGGTTATGGTGACCAGTTCAAACCAGTGATTCCAACATGATGCTACTGATGCCCAAATCTCACTGTTACAGTCAGACAGAACCTGAAGATTTTGGCGGTGATTGTCACAAGGAGACCTAGGGGAGAGAATGTAAATCACTGTTTCTAAACTTTTTAAAAAAAAATTGGTTTTTTTCTTTTCTTTTCTTTTTTTTTGAGACAGAGTCTCACTCCATCGCCCTGAGTACAGTGCTGTGGCGTCATCGTAGCTCACAGCAACCTCAAACTCTGGGGCTCAAGCAATCTGCCTGCCTCAGCCTCCCAAGTAGCTGGGACTACAGGTGTGCATCACCACACCTGGCTAATTTTTCTATTTTTAGTAGAGACGGGGTCTCGCTCTTGCTCAGGCTAGTCTCAAACTTCTGAGCTCAAGTGATCCTCCTGCCTCGGCCTCCCAGAGTGTTAGGATTATAGGCGTGAGCCACTGTGCCTAGCCAATGTATTTTTCTGTTTTAATTGACATGGGGTCTCGCTAAGTTGCCCCAGCTGGTGTCAAACTCCTGGGCTCAAGTGATCCTCCCATCTCAGCCTATAGGTGTGTGAAATCTATTTCCACTGCTGATGAGACTACTGGGAGAACACAGTTGTTGGGAGGTTAAGTGTGTCACCTTCTACCTGGAAGACAGGAACATGCAGGAGGGCTGGGAACACAATGGGGAACAAACCCAACACACCAGGCCATGGTACTTTTATTTACTCACCTGGACCGTGTTTTAGAACCTTGCCCAAATCAGAGATGTCTCCTTTCCCTGTGCTAGGTTGTCAATTCTTTTTCTTTTTCCTTTTTTTTTTTTTTTTTTTTTGAGACAGGGTCTCACTCTGTCACCTGGGCTAGAGTGTGGTGGCATCATCACAGCTCACTACAACCTCAAACTCCTGCCTCAAGCTTCTGCCTCAACCAGGAGGCTCGAGATCCTCCTGTCTCAGCCTCCCAAGTGGCTGGCTCTACAGGCATGTGCCACCACACCTGGCTAATTTTTTTACTTTTTGTAGAGACAGAGTCTCACTGTGTTGCCCAGGCTGGTCTTGAACTCCTGGGCTCAAGCCATCCTCCCGCCTTGACCTCCCAAAGTGCTGGGATTACAGGTGTGAGCCCCTATGCCCAGCCTTCAATTCTTTATAAAAGGAATCTGATGGAAGTTACAGGACACTTAGAGACTACAGCCAAATAGTAATTCTATTGACTCCTTTATTTTCTACCCCAGATAATATTAAGCAACATTCAGGTATTGACCTACATTCTTTTCATTCATCTCCAAAGCTGTCTTTGTTTTAAACACTGGAGCAGTCTAGGACCCCCAGGATGTCTTGGCCACCCCAAGAATGCGGTATTTTTTCCCCGTGAGGTTTTTAAACATGCTCAATGAAACATCTACCTCAACTAGAGTCCTGATCCCTACCCCACCCCCACCACCTTAACACGGGCGGATTGTTTGAGCTCAGGAGTTCCAGACCAGCTTGAGCAAGAGCGAGACCGTCTCTACTAAAAATAGAAAGAAATTAGCTGGACAACTAAAAATATATAGAAAAAATTAGCCTAGCATGGTGGCTCATGTCTGTAGTCCCAGCTACTCGGGAGGCTGAGGCAGAAGTATTGCTTGAGCCCAGGAGTTTGAGGTTGCTGTGAGCTAGGCTGACGCCACGGCACTCTAGCCTGGGCAACAGAGTAAGACTCTGTCTCCAAAAAAAAAAAAAAAAAAAAAAAAAAACCTGTACACAATTGTTCATAGCGACTTTACTGGTAATAGCCAAAAACTAGAAACAACCCAAATGCCCCTCACTGGGTAAGTGGTTAAACACCCCATGGTACATCCACACTGTGGGATCCTACTCAGCAATAAAAAGGAATGAACAATAGTCGTTGATACACACAATTTGGTTGGATCTCAAGGGAATTATGCTGAGTGAGAAAAGCCAGTCTCAAAAGGTTATATGTAGTATGATTCCATTTGTATAACATTCTTGAAATGACAGAATCATAGAATTGGAGAACAAATTAGTGGTTGCCAGGGGTTAGGGTTGGGAGTGGGGTTGGGAGGCGGGCGTGGCTATAAAAGGGCAGCATGAGGGATCCTGGTGGTGATGAAACTATTCTGTATCTGGACTGTGGTGGTCACACGCAAATTTACAATGTGGTACAATTACATAAAACTAAATACACATACACACCAATGAGTGTGTGTAGAACTGGTGAAATCTGAATGAGTTTGGTGGACTTTGTCAATGTCAATCTCCTGGTTGTTTACTGTACTCTGGCTATGCAAGATGCACCACGGCGGGGAAGTGGGTACAGGGCACATGAGATCTCTCTGCACTATTTCTTGCAACTGTATGTGAATGTACAATTATCTCAAAATAAAAAGTGATATGGTGTCAACTCGAAGGAGCATCCTCTGGCCAAAGATGGATCAAAAAGATCAATAACTGAAATGGGTTAAAGTAGAACAATCATGTTAAAATCCAAACATTTATGAGAACACACACATAAAACCCTAACTGGTCATGTTTGGAAGATGCTAGGATACCATCTGATTATTCTGAAAACTGGAAAATAAAGGAAAAGAATCAAGGACTTATCTTGCTTTTCGTCAGGAATTTGCTTCAGGATAATGAAACAGTTGGTGAGGAAAAGTTCTTTATGGAATTCCAGGTAATAAATTCAGAAGGAATGATGAAATTTGATAGCACCAATTTGTAACCTCTAATGACAAATGGATCTAGGCTATGATCGATGACTGCTAAAATCATTAAATGAGACTGGAACGGAAACTTACAATGCCTAGATCAGACTGACAAAACCTGAACCCACTAATCAATTTTTATATCATAAAAGGAGAGACAACCAGGCATTCTGTGCTTCCTAATATGATGCCACAGGAAGTACCTATGAAGTGTTCTTGTCACCACGACCTATGAAGTGTTCTTGTCAAACAATCAAAATGATTAGACTGGGCAAGAGTGAGACCTCGTCTCCACAAAAAATAGAAAAATTAGCCTGGCGTGGTGGCGTGCACCTGTAATTGCAGCTACTTGGGAGGCTGAGGCAGGAGGATCACTTGAGCCCAAGAGTTTTGAGGTTGCTGTGAGCTATGATGACACCTCTGCACTCTAGCCCAGGCGACAGAGTTAAGACCCTGTCTCAAAAAATAAAAATAAAAAAAGAATCTGATCAAGCCTCTAGATTTCACATCAGTTTAAAGGAAATATAAGGAACAGAAGATCAAGTTTAAAAGTACTATAAAGATCACACCTAATGGGTGCAGTGAACACTGTCTGGGGGATGGACCCGCTTGAAGTTCTGACTTGGGTGGGGCAAAGGCAATATATGAAACCTAAATATTGGTAACCCCGTAATATGCTTAAATAAAAAAGACGAAATATTTTGAAATAAATACTCTAAAGACACAAAATCCAGACTGTGGGAAATTCAATAGAGCAAATGACCTGTTTCCTGAACAAATAAATTAAGAGAGAGAGACTATAGATTAGAAAGAATTAAAAAAACACATTAACCAAAACAAAATGCATTGCAATGTGTAGCCTTTGTTGATCCTGGCTTGAACGGATCAATGGCAAAACATAGTTTTAAGGAAAACTGGAGAAATTTGAACACCAGATGTGTGAGGATATTAGAAAAGTATTTACAAATAAATAATGAATGTCTTTATTATAGTAATTTAGAGCAGGTGAGTTGGAGATCAGACGAGATGTTGATAATTGTTAAAGCAGGATGATGAGTGTGTGTATGTGGGGGTTTATATATTCTTCCTTCTCCTCTTGTATGTTTAAATTTTTTCCATAGATTTTAGCTGCTCTTGCCACAAAAACAAAAAAATGAGTAACTACGTGAGATACGTATTAAATATATGCTAATTTGCTTCACTATAGTAATATCATCTATATCTTAAATATACAGAACAAAATTAATTTTTTTTTTTTTTGAGACAGAGTCTCACTTTGTTGCCTGGGCTAGAGCGCCGTGGCATCAGCCTAGCTCACAGCAACCTCAAACTCCTAGGCTCAAGCGATCCTCCTGCCTCAGCTTCCCAAGTAGCTAGGACTACAGGCATGTGTTTTTAGTTGTCCAGATAATTTCTTTCTATTTTTAGTAGAGACGGGGTCTCACTCTTGCTCAGGCTGGTCTCCAACTCCTGACCTTGAGCGATCCACCCACCTCTGCCTCCCAGAGGGCTAGAATTATAGGCGTGAGCCACCATGCCCGGCCCCTTTTTCTTATCTGTGCAACTGGTGTGGTAAGAGCGACCTGAGGTGACTGTCTGCTTGGGAAGATGCCCACCCCAGGAAGCTAAAGGGTGGGTGGCTATGGCCAGCTCTGCTCTGGTGCCTTTAGAGAAATGCTAGCTTTCCATTATTCTTCTCTGTGGGTTTGCCCTTCCTGCTTTCCTTTATCATGAAATTGGTTATATCTAAAGGCCAGGATTCAGAGGTTCAGCCTAGTGGAAAGAAACCAAGCCTGCTTTTGTTCTAGGTTTTATACCAGAGGTATAAAAGGAGGTTCTTGAACTCACGTGGTTGAGCCCATCTAACAGAGATAAAAAGTTTGAGGCCTCATAAGTCACAAACCTGACATTAATATGAAAGGTCCCTTCTGTCCAGCTCCATCATGATTCTGTGACAGGGGCTGATGTCATTCTATCTGTAAACAAGGCAAGCATTACTTAGAAGCATCATGCTCTTACATGGGCCCAAATCCAAGACATCTAGCACTTTCTGACTCATCTTAATTCAATTAAATCCAGTGAGCACTTATGAGCCTAATATGGGCAAAACACACTCTAATAAGAAGCACATTTGCATTATAGCTTGCAAAGAAATTTACTTAGACTTGTTTACAATAATTATTAATTAATGAGCATTACAGTTGACATGCTGTTTCGCATAAATTGGTCTCAGTCCTTTAAAAGGCAGAAGTTTGATTATAGAATTTGACTAAGATGGGCAGAGGCAGGCACCATACATCAAAAGTAGCCAGCTAAATTGAAGAGGAAGCCAAAAGGCATTCAATTAAAACTGCTGAGCAAAGTGAGCTCCGTCTCTGTCCTCCCCATCTGCCTCTCAAGTCTCTGCCTCCCTTTTTTCTGGGATTCTCAGTAATGGTCATGGTATGCACACAGCATGCTACCCCCTGGAGGTTCCAGATCCTATTACACATTCTTATTTCCTATTCAACTCTGCTTCTCCCAACCTCGCTTCTAACTATTTATATTGTACCCTTTGAAACTCTTATTCCAGTGCCAAAAATTAAAATAGTTCCCTATGCTCTTAACCTTTTCACTCGCCACCTCCTCCACTTCCTGGCTTTAACTAAAACTTGGATTTCCCTGGAGAACTCCGTGTCCCCCGCAGCCCTCTCAAGTGGAGACAGCCTACTCTTGCACGCACGGTCTCGCTGACGGACAGAGGAAATTTCTTCTGGCTCTAGGCTTCCTTTAAAATAAAAAGTATATCATCCAGCTTCTCATCTGTATTAGCTTCCTACTGCTGCTATAAATGGCCTTAACCTAAGTGGCTTAAAATATCACAAATTTATTATCTTACAGTTCTGGAGGTCAGAAATCCAAAATGGATTTCACTGGGCTAGCAGCAAGGTGTCTGCAGGATTGTGTTCCTTCTGGAAGCTCAGGGGGAGAATCTGTTTTCTTGCCTTTTCCTGCATCAAGAGGCCACTTGCATTCCTTGGTTCGTGAGCCCTTCCTCCTTCTTCAAAGCCAGGTGTCCCACCACTCAGACCCGTTCCTGTTGTCATCACATCTCTTTCTCTGACTCTTTTGCCTCCCTCTTCTATTGTTCAAGAACGCTTATGATTCCATAGATCCCACCCAAATAATCCGGGATAATCTCCCCATCTCAAAACCCTTAACCTAATGGTATCTACAAAATTCCTTTTAAGGTATAGGTTGTGGGAATTAGAACACGGACACTTTATGCTTCCTGTCTCCATCCTACAGGTCCCACCTACAGAGAGCCCAGCCCCATTCCCTTTCTACTTGGAGATCTCTGTCTTCAACCCTTCCATCGTCCTCAGTGAGATCCAACTTTGGTCTCTTGATTTTTTGATCTCCTTTGTATTTTCCTTGATCTCTTACCCTTCTAGATCTCTTTTTTGGGAGGCAGCCCTGGGCCTTGTCATCAACTCCTACTTACGCCTCCTCCAGCTCTTTCTGACATCCTGCTCAGACCACCACACCCTGCTCCTCCCGTAGTGTTCTTCCTACTCTGTGACCTCATTAAGACCTGGAGTCCCCATACCCCAATCTTTAAACAAGCTCTGCTCTGGTTCACCTCAGTAACATTTATATTCACTAGCAACTCCATTTCCTCCACCTCCTTGGTCTCCTTTCTCTCCTTCTCCGCTGACCCAGGCCCTGGAAGGATCAAATCATTAGGGCTGCAGCGTTGTGTAGGAGAGAATCCTGCCGCTGCACTGCCTGGGACCTGACAAGCTTGGTTCATCAAAGCTGCTCAGAGCTTTCTGTCGTCTCTGGTGAGCTCCCTCTTGCAGGCTCCGTGGTGAGAATTCCAAACATCCCATACAACCTCTGTATCTCTCTCTTCACACATGATATTATCTCAGAATCCCAAGAGAAAATAGAGCCCACGGGAGTCAGAAGTCTCCTGCCATTTCTAAACCTACCTAAAATACGTCTCTCGTTGCCTCCTTTCTGTTGGCGTAGCGGTGGAGGAGTCCTTCCTTCCTTCTAAGGCCAAGCCCCGCTCCTGGGTGCTGAATCCCCTGTCAATCACCTCCTCTTTCAGACACCACTAGTCGCCCTCCATCAGTGCCTCTCATCAGAAACACACCCACGTTTTTCTAGTCTAAACATAGACCTTCCCTTCACACTTGCCTACCCCTCAAGCTACGGACCTCCTCTCTCTCTTTCCCTTTGCAGGTAGTACAGGGATAAACTGCAGGACATCACCAAACCTGAAAAATCTTGTCCATTTGGAATGAAATGAGAAAAGCTAAAACTTTTAGGAGTGGACTCAGCCACCTCTAGAATGATCCAGAAGTAGGAATAAATATATGTTTGGGGGAATTGAGTCTTATACACACAGTGGCGGTGGGGCTGCTCTTTAAAAAGACAATACAGAGTTAGGCATAAACATACCTAAGGTCTTGGAAGGTACAAGTCACAGGTCCTGAATCTCAAACTTTATTAGTTTCACAGTAAATCTGCCCCTGTTCAGGTGACAGTAGGAAGACACTCCAGTGACTCAAAATGTCTCTGAGAAAGGGTATATCTATAATAATTACTGCATTGTGCTGTTTGAGAAAAGTGCTTCCCGGAACGTAACAGGCACCTCACTGAGAGTATGTAAAGATAACACACAGTCAAATTTTATTTTAAGATCTATGCATTTAGCTTTACAGTTGCCTTCAGTTTGTGGCAAGGGATACTTGTTTTCTTTTGCTCTCATAAAATTTTCTTTAAAAATAAATAGTTTTACTATTTTAAGTAAGTTAATTTTTAAAAACTTTAAGCTAATACTGTTGACCCTTGAATAACATGGGTTTGGACTGTGCGGTCTGCTTATATGGGGATTTTATTCTGCCTCCTCCAGCCGTGAGACAGCAAGACCAACCTCTCCTCCTATTCCTCCTCCTCAGTCTACTCAAAGTGAAGATGATGAGGATGAAGACTTTTATGATGATCCACTTCCACTTAACGAATAACAAATATATTTTCTCTTCCTTATGATTTTCTTAATAACTTTTTCTCTTCTCTAGCTTACTTTGTTGTAAGAACACAGTACAATAGATACACAAAATATATATTAATCGACTGTTTATTTATCAGAAAGGCTTCCAGTCAACAGTAGGGTATTAGTAGTTAAGTTTTGGGGGAGTCAAAAGTTATACCCAGATTTTTGACTACATGGGGATTGGTGCCCCTAACCCCCAAGTATAATCAAAGATCAGCTGTAATTGGACATATGGGCGGTATATGGATATGGCAAACTTTGTAAAGATGGTATGAGAATGGTCATGTTTGGGAAACACTGAGTCAAAGAGAATGGGATGGTCTCTGTAAAAGAAAAATCCAGAGAAATGAAATTTGGCAGTGCAATTCCATTACCGCCCAAGGGAAAAAGTACCACAGCCCGTGACCATGAGCATCTGAACAATATGGCAGGTATAGTTATAGTGGAGATGGATGCACCGTGTATCACAGATTAATGACACTAGTCATATTATCTCTGAGATTCCTCTTGCTCTGAGCTCATGTTTCCTGGCAACATTTTGATTATAATTAGGCTTTGCCTATAAGCTATAATGCTCTCATCAGCAAACCATGAACATCTGGCTTACTTGATAGTTTATTACTCAATACCAATTAATCAATCAACATTCTGGTTTTTAAGCATAAGCTCACATGAGCTTGGGCCCTTGTGCTGGCAAGCTTGGTTTCTGAGCCTGCAAGACTGAGGGCTGGAGGTAAAGACCTTGGCGGGAGGTAAATTTGCCAAGGTGACGTCCCATGCACACTCATCTGGGTGGCCTTTCACCCTTCCTCAGGGGCCATCTGGCCTTTTGCATGGTTTTACATGAAACCACAGCCTCATTTGCTCCTTCGTGTTTATAATCTGCCTCTGTCGTTCACTAAGAAAGCTCTCAGGAAGTGAGTGCACCCACGGCCTTCTAACTGTCTGATTGGGGCTTATTTTCAGAGCTTTTCCCCAGTGACCTCCCTTATCTTTGGATGCATTTGAGTATTTGATGTTTTCCATCTGGCTTCTAAGACATCACTTTTTTTGGTGTTCTGTCAAATATTTAAAAAACTGTTTCCTCTCCAGACCCCACTTCTGCTTGCCCCTTGAGCATTGGAAATCTCCATGGTGAACAGCAGGGACCAGGGCACTGGGGTCAGATCACTTGGGTTCAAATCCATTTATCAACTATGTGAACTTGGGAAAAATACTTAATTTCTTTAAACCTCAGATCGTTCATCTGAGAAAACAACAATGACAATGACATCTTCTAAATAAAATTGCCGGCAGCATTAAGTGAGATAATCCACATAAAGGGTAGTGCTTGGTGTATGATAAACACCGCGTAAGTAAGGGATAGCTGTTTTTTTCCCAACAACATCCATGGCTTTAATTACTGCACGAAATAATCAAAAGGCTTTTTTCAGCCTTGCGCTCTCTCCTCCGCTCCAAAATAGTGTTTTACTGCCTGCTGACATCTCATACGGGCCCCGCAAACTGAGCATGTCTAACACTGAACTCATCAGTGCCCTTCCAGCTGCATGCCCGACGACACGGATGAGCTTGGAGGACGTTACGGTAAGTGAAATGAGTGAAGCACAGAAAGATAAACACCGCACGTTCTCGCTTACATGTGGGAGCTAAAGAAGTTGACCTCGTGGGAGTGGAGAATTGAATGTGGTTACTAGAGCTGTAAAGAGTAGTGGGAAGGGGGATATAGGCAAAAGCTGACTAACAGATGCAAAAGTACAACTAGATAGGGCCAGGCGCCGTGGCTCACGCCTGTAATCCTAGCACTCTGGGAGGCCGAGGCGGGAGGATCGCTCAAGGTCAGGAGTTCAAAACCAGCTTGAGCAAGAGCAAGACCCCGTCTCTACTAAAAATAGAAAGAAATTAATTGGACAACTAAAAATATAGAGAAAAAATTAGCCAGGCATAGTGGCGCATGCCTGTAGTCCCAGCTACTCAAGAGGCTGAGGGAGAAGGATCGCTTGAGCCCAGGAGTTTGAGGTTGCTGTGAACTAGGCTGACGCCATGGCACTCTCGCTGGGGCAACAGAGTGAGACTCTGTCTCAAAAAAAAAAAAAAAAAAGTACAACTAGATAGCAGGAATAAGTTCTCGTGTTCTGTAGTACTATAGCACAATTATAATCTATAGGGTGATTATAATTATTAATATTGTGTATTTTCAAATAGCTTGAAGACTAGATTTTAAATGTTACCAACACAAAGAAATGATAATTACTCGGGGTGATGGATATGCCATTACCCTGATCTGACTATTACACGTTGTATACATGTATCAGAATATCATAAATATGAATAATTATTGTGTGTCAATTAAAAATAATAAAAGCAAAACAACAATAAATTTTTACCCAGATTTTCACCTGTTATTCCCTACTGGTAAATAGTGCTGTGACATACCCAGTCATCTAAGCCAGAAAATTAGGAGTAATTGTTACATCTCGTCTCTCCCAAACATCCCCATCTTTCTGGGCCAAACCTTGAATTCGCTCTGTAGGAAGCCTCTCTGTCCCACCTTTAGTTCAGGCCTAACTGGACTGGTAAAAATGCTTCCTAAGGTTGTTTTCCCCTTCTAATTTATCTTCTACAATGCTATCTGAATTTTATCTTTCTTCTAAAAAATATCTGATGACATCGCTCGTCTGCTTACCGCTTACGGCATGATCAACTCCAGGCCTCTCACATTCTATTTACAAGTTGCCTCCTGACCCCTCCGCACCACCCCTGTACCCCTGCCTCCTGCATTGAGGCTTTGCAAAATGCTTTGTTCTCTCCACGATGGGCCTACCTTCCTCTGAGTCTTCTTCTGGCAAACTCCTTTTCAGCTTCTGTGCTCAGCTCAAACGTCACCTCTGCTGTGACATTTCCTCTGAGTCAGAATACTGCTGATTTCTTACGACAGTGCTGACCACGTTGTACACGCTGTACTGACACTCTCTGTGTCTGTGTCCTCCACTGCACCACAAGCTGCTCGAAGGCAAGCACCTCGCTGCTTAGTTTGCTATCTTCCTAGCACGGTGCCTGTCACAGGGGGACAGAAGCAAGGCAGGCCTTAGAAGGCAGCTGGCCACAGCTACCACTGGTTGAGCAACTGCCATGTTCCAGGCTTAGCATTCTATTATACATATTTTTCTCATTCAATCCACCTTTATATCACTCCTTGTTCCACCTTCTTCTGTAACATTTACCCGGTAAAACTCCATCCTTGGTAGTATGAGTCTGCTAGGGCCGCTGTAACAAGATACCAAAGATTAGGTGGCTTAAACTACAGAAGTTTATTTTCCCACAGTTCTGGAGGTTGGAAGTCTAAGGTCAAGGTGGCAGCAGGGTTGGTTTCTGGTGAGGCCTCTCTCCTTGGTGTGCAGATGGCCACCTTCTCACTGTGTCCTCGCAGGACCTTTCTTCTGTGTGCACACAGAAAGGGAGAGCTCTCGGGTGTTGGTCGCTTCCTCTTCTCATAAGGACACCAGGCCAAGAGGTTTAAGGTCCCACCCTTATGACCTCATTTAACCTAGTTACATCCTGGAAGGCCCTGTCTCCCAGCACCAGCACGTTGGAGGTCATGGCTTCAACATACGAATTTGGAGAGGACACAGTTCAGTTCATAACACTGGTTAAAGCTAACTCACTCCCTGCTCTTGTGCTTGCACCTCAACAGCCAGACGTGGGTGAAGAAAAACATACAACCACGCCAGCTAGTCTCACTTTAAATTTAGGATCTCAAACCTCAAGGGAGCCTTCAGCCCATCCAGCAAGGCTGTCACATATTATTGCTCCATCCACTCACCTGCTGCCTTAGAGGACTATTCCACGTCTTCTCTGTCCTCGATCTCCAACATGCCTCCTCTCTCCTCATGTTCTGCTCATGCGCTTGGTGCTGCTTCGCTGAGAATATCAAGCATTCATCCTCCACTTTCCTGCATTTGTTCCCACAGACGTTCCTTTCCTCCCACAACCATGGATGAAGCATCGTGAACGGGAAAGACCAGGATGCCACGTCCGGACCAACCCTTCCCTTGTGCATGGCTTCCATCCCCCTCGCCAGCCTCTGCAAGAATCCTGTCTCCTACATCATCATTTCCCCCTTTCTGTTGGATGATTTCCTTCAGCATAAAATCCGAAAGATATGACATTGACGTATCTCCCAGCTTAAAAACCAACCAACTAAACAAAAACTCTCCCTAGAGCCCACCTCTTCTGGCTACTGCCTCATTTTGCCTTCTAGACAAAATTCCTTGAAAGAGTGATGGGAAGACTTGTCTCCCCTTCCTCACCGTCCATTCTCTCTGGAACCCACACCAGTGAGGTGATCCTCTCCGCATTTTACCAAAACCATGTCACTCGAGGTCACCAATGGTCTCCCAGTTGCCCAGCCAAATTGCAATTCTCAGGCCTATTATACTTAATCCAGGAGCAGCCATTGGCAGAGTTGATCACTCCTGCCTTGAAATGCTGTCACCCTTTGGCTTACCTGACAACCTACTCCTCCTCTCTGGGTGGCCACTCCTTTGGATCTCCGTTTCTCTACTCCTCTGTTACGGGGACCCTCAAGGCTCAGGCTTCAAACCTCTTTCTTCTCTGCACCCACTCTCTAGGTGCCAGGTCCCTGGCTTTAAATACCATTTATGTCCAAAAGACTCATCAAGTGACATCTCTAACTCAGACCTTTTTCCTACACTCCTCCTGGATGTGCAAAAGACATATCAAAATCAACACGTCCAAAACAGAGCTCTTCATTTTCTTTCCCAAAGTTGTTCCTCTGGTGACGCTCTCCATCTCGATAAGTGGCATCACGAGTCATTTAGTTTTTCAGGCCAAAACCTTGCAGTTGTCCTTGAGTCTTTTCTCTTACATCTCATACCCAACCTATCAGCACATCATGCAGATTCTAACTATACAGCAGGCCTGGGAACTCCACTTTCCATCCTCTCCCCTGCTGCCACCACGACGTCTCTCTTGAATTATTACAAGAGCCTCTTACTATATAACTATACCGTATAACTCTCCCTGCTTCCCTTCTTGCTTGATTAACATCTATTCTGCACACAGCAGCCTTTAAAAAGTAATCAGACCGGATTGTTCCCCTAGTCAACAACCTCTGACTGTTGCTGTCACACTTAGAATAAGACCCAAAGCCCTTACAGGGCCTGCCCTTCCTCCCTGGCTTCAATGTCCACTCCTCCTCCCCTTCTCTTGCTGTGCTCCACACACGTTAACCTTCTTGCCCCTCCCGGAACATGTCAAACACATGCCTGCCTCAGGGCCTTTGCACTTGCTATTTTCTGCACCAGGGATGCTCTTTCCCCAGATATTCGCATAGTTTGCTCCCTTGTGTCATTCAGATCTCAGGTAACACCTCCTCAGAGAAACTTTCCTCGATTGCCTCCTCCTCCTCCGTGATGTAACCAACATACCCCAACACTCTGTCTCCTGAAGTTGCTTTATATTTCCTCTTTGTAGATATCATGACTTGGCATTTATTATATCTATTTATGTCCCTGTTTATTGTTTCTCATGCTAGAATGTGAGTCCCAAGAAGGAAGATGTTGTCAGTTTTGTTCACTGCCATGTTCCCAGCACGTAGGACAGTGTCTGGCACACAGTGGGCGCTTGTATTAGTTTGCTAGGGCTGTCATAACAAAGTGCCACCGCCTGGGGGGCTTACACAGCAGAAACGTATTATTTCACAGTTCTGGAGAGTTCAAATTCAAGGTGTCAGCGGGGTGGGTTCCTTCTGAGGGCTGTAAGGGAAGGATTTGTTCCAGGCCTCTCTCCTAGGCTGGTGATGACCAACTTTTCCTTTTGTCTCTTTACATTGTCTTCTATGTATATATCTGTGTTCAAATTTCCCTTTTTATGAGGACACCAGTCACCCTGGGTTAGGGCCCACCCTAATGACTTCACTTTAACTTGATTACTTCTGTAAAGATCCCATCTCAAAATAATGCCATATTCTGAGATATGAGGGGTTAGAATTTCAACATATGAATTTTGGGGGAACACAATTCATCCCTCAGTGAATTTTTGTTGAATTTATGAATGCATGGAGACTGGCTGACTGGATAAATGAATCCTCACAGCAGCCGTTTGTGTAATAAGGATACTAATCTTTGCCTGTCAGTGCAACATATAATTGTTTTCCCCAATTTCCAGTTCATCTTTTAACTTTTTAAAAATTTACTTATACAATGCATTTTTTTAGTATCTCTATTAGCTTTTTAAGTCCCACTAGAACATGGTTTATTATACAAACCAAATCATGTTCTTAAAAAAGGCACACCAACTCCACATAACCCAAAGTTGATATAATCCATTTAACCTAAAGATGGCTGGGCAGGGGTTCCAGTCTGTTTAATTATTGACAGCGAGGGCCCTTGGGCCCCTGTGTAAATTAACTCAGAAATGAGTTTTTATCCTGCATTAGTGCAAATTACACTAGGGGTTAAAGCGTAGAGAGGAAAGGCAAAGAAACAAGTTGGGAAATGTGGAGCACCATTTTGTTTATTAATCCTTAGAGATAATGGTGAAAAGGCTACCAGATGTGTGAGCTAAATTGGTTAGAAAATAATCAAATACTTTCAACTCTCTCCTGCTGAACATTCCTCCTCCTTTTGCTTGATTCTAAACTATGTGCCTAGAAAAAATGAAGATGATATATAGTAAAAATCAATTAAGGTGCTCCTGAGGAAAAAGGGAGATACCAAGTATTTAGATTAGATAATGTGGTTTAAAGAAGTTTCAGTCTGCATGATATAGGAACTTTAATTACATAAAGAATTTCCTGAAACTTGTAAGTAGAAAGACAAGATGATGAAGTTGCAAAACACAGGACTAGTGATGTTTAACCAATACTCACAACTTTGCAAAATATCATCTCGTTATGTGAACAGTTCACTGAGGAGATCTTACATAAAGGGAGCTCAGTGTCAAAGTAAATTAAAATTTAGAACCAGGCTAATCTGACGCATATTTAATAATGTGCATCATTACGGTGGTGCTTAAAAATTGAGAGTAAATGGGAAGCGATTCATTTAAGTCATTAATTAGCACCTCACACAGTCTAACCAAGAACGCCTCGGTTCAGCTGGGAAAGGAGTGAAGTGAAATGTGGCTGAACAGCCCCTGGCTCGGGGGCCCTTTGAGAAGACTTTGGCATCCGGGACCCTGGCGTCCACAGCGACTGACCGTTTCCTGGGTCCAGCGGGGGCACCCAGAGGCCTCTGGACGGCGTCGACACTGGTGTCTGGGCTTTACTTGGCTGTTCCCTCTGTCTGGAAGGCTCCCACCCCTCCTCCATGGAGAAGCCCGTCTCATGCCTCAGGTTTCAGCTAAGGTATCCTCTAGGTGCATCTACTCATTGAATCCTCACGATGGCTCCTGACGAAGAAGTCCTGAAATTCTAGATCAAAATGGAATTTCTCACACATCCAGCCCAATTTCTTTCTCCCTTCTATAGCTGCCTGTGGTTCTCAAGTCAGGAGGGGAACTTGGTGAACAGTGGAATCTGCCAGGGCAGGTGGGGCTGAGACCAGGAGCAGTAGAGGAAGTGCAGACACACGCGGAGGGTGTTGTCTGGGGAATTAGGTGACAGGAGGTGGCCCAAGATGGCTGACTGTTGGCTGTGGAGGTCCACGGTAGGAGGACATCCAGATGGGTGGACAGAACAGTGACACGGAGCGTGAGAGAGTGGCACAGGTGTAGACCTAGGCAGGCCGGGTCTGAAAGGGCTCCCTCCAGAGTGTCAGGACTCCAGACAGGGACGCCTGGCAGGGCGGGGGAGCAAGCAGTCTAGGTCAGTCTTAGGGAAAGGGAGGTCCCAAGTTAGAAATCAAGGTCAGGACCCAGCTATTGGAAAGTGGGGTACAAGGTCAGTGCAGATCCTTAAGCAAGATTGACCAGATGCTACGCAACCTGGTCTGAAAACTTAGGTCTCCTTCATTCTCCCTTGACAAAGTGGAGCCTCCTGCACTTGGGACAGGGTTAAGGAGGCCCCTGTGTGAGAACCGGAGTGCGACAGAAGGGATCATTGCATCTGTGGCTGTTTGTCTAACCCCTCATTCTTCCGTTGTGATGAAGGACAGAGTTGATTTCTGTATCGACAGAGATGCATTTACTGTGTTTGACCTTCAATTTCAAATAACATTCCTTTCCCTTTTCTTTTACCTAAATCTCAGACCTTGTGCTGAGCTAATAATTTACTAGAGAAAAGGTCCTTGAGACTCGATGCTCAGGAAGTAAGGTACTCCCGGGAAGTTGCCTAGATACACTGAGTTTGTTGGCAGGATTCGTGTTTATTCTGCAGCCAACTCATCCAGTTTTGCCTCCAACCCCCCGCATCTCTGCTTTAGAGGAGACTAAGTTGGTAGAAATCCCCACTAGTAGGCAAAATCGCCAGCGTTTTCTCCATCCTAAAATGGTTTGGCCTATTTCATACCTCTTTGATATTTTGTTTAAGTTTTGTTACTTGTTTTATTTTATGACAGCGGGGTGTAGGGTGTGGCTTTTAATACTATCAGAGTAAAGGCCAAACAACAGCAGAACAGAATGGCCTAAAAACAGGTCAAAACGGCGAGCGACTGTTTCAGGTTTCTGTACAACAAAGCAAATGCCAACTTTTTCTATGTGATTAAACTTAAGTTAAAATGAAATAATAATGTGAGAATTTATTTTTTAAAAAACTGTTAATATCAGAAAAGAAAAATGTTTCTTGGAAATGAAGCAAGGGAACAAAGGAGGAGCCATTCTTGTTCATTTTGAAGCAGCCTCAAGCCTTGAACGAGGGAGCCCACACAGCTGGCTCTAGGGGTGTCTAGAGCAGACGTGGTTCTTGCAGAGACCCTCCTGCCCACGGGCCAGCCCACCCCACAACACAGGACACCACTTTCTTTTAAGCAAAATCTGAGTGCTTAACTCTGCCAGGCACTGCTCTAAGCACCGTATAGTAACGTATTTCATCCTCTCTGCAACCCTGCCAGGAAGGTGAATCTTATAGATGGGGAAATCAAAGTAGAGAGAAGTCAACTGGCCCAAGGTCACACAGAGAAGCACGCCACTGAGCTAGGAATCAATTTCAGACACTTTAGCTCCAGGGCTGGAGTGCTTAACTGCATTTAGTACTGCTCTTATTTAGAAAGGGGTAGAAAAGGGTCAGAGACAGCTAGAAAAAACCTAGAGCAGAGACTAGGGCAAGTTAGGGAAAGAACAGGAGCACTTCTCCCCTGCTGTAGCCTCTCATTGGCAAATGGGGTGAATCAAGCACCCACCCTCCACGGCACTCCCAATTCCCTCTACTTGTTCTCTGTTCACAGCACGGGTCACCTGCGTGCCGCGCTCCCCTGCTCCCCCCACTGAGACTAAGCCCGCCAGAGCACACGTCGGGTCTGTTCTGTTCTTTGAGGTATCCCGGGTGTCTAGGAAATGCCGGGCCCATGGTAGGCACTCGGTTAAATAAATGAATAATGCCTGCACCTAATGAGATATCTGGGAAAATTAAAATTTTCTAATTAATAACACAAAACAGTGTTTCATGAATGGGTAAAGTATTGGAGGCAAAGAAGACCCCAGGGTGTAACCAAGTGCAAGGAGATTGTTATTGCTGTTTTTAACATCCAAAGAATTGCTCCCAGTGTAGGAGCTGCCCTGAAATCAAAGTGACACCCTTCTTGCTCTAGGGGGATTATTATGTAAGGAAGACTAATAAAACTAGAAACATAAAGGCACCCAGGAATGAGACAGCAGGAAGGGGGAAGAGGGAGGTTGCTGGTTTCAATTTTGTTTTTCTTCCCAGGTTCATTGTTTCATTCTTTCTCTCTGCTTTTTTTTTTCTTTTTTAAATATTTCTTTTGATCCACTTTGTTAAATCATATACTCAGACACTTCATTCTAGTGGAGTATTTAATTGCATAACTTTAGAAGGTCGTGCCAGGACTGGAGTTAAACTACACCATGGTTTAACTGTGAGTCATATTGTGTGTGCAGAACAAGGACCCCTATGTGAGACCTGACGATCAGAGGACAGCGAGGTAACCCATGGAGCCCAGGCTCAGGGTCCTTCGGTGGGAAGCTCTGCTCCTCCTCCCTCCTTGCGCCTTCTGTTGTGTGAGCCAGGACCCTTCCTGAGTCAGGACCTCCCCACAAGGCCTCAGCCGTTGCTGTCTCCACCTCTTCGCTAGGTCCTACCCCGGGCGGGGCTGACATGGACGCACGGGGCTCTGCAGGAAGCTGCACGAGGGCTGTCGCAGAAGGCTGTTTCTCATGAGTGTCTGAGATCTGCCCAGGAGCTGTGCTCACAACGACACTTTGGGTTGGGCACCCTCAGGGCATATGGTGCCTCACACAGGCATCACCACTGTGGATAAATGGCTACGTGGAGATTCAGAATTACCCCGAAGATGAACAAGGAGAGATGGTTTCACACTAGTAGTAGTAATATTAATAGCAAAAAGTAAAGGGAGTTCGCCAGGTGTCCAGAATGTAATAAGTAGGTGCACCAATTTCATCCTTATAACAACCGTATGAGGAAAGTGCTGTTACCATCCTTACTTGTACATGAGGACAACTGAGAGGTTGAAAATGTGTCCAGCAAAGCAGCAGCGACAGGGCCCAGGCTGCGGGCTGCAGGATCCCTGCTGTCAACCACGCAGCTTGGCCTCTGTTAAAAATGGACATTGATGATGAAAATACCTGTCGATAGGGTCCTGAGTGCTTCACATACTGTCTCATTCAGTCCCCACGAAGACCCAGTTCACCTCTGAGAGAAATGCCAGACAAATCTAGACTGGGGGACATTCTACAGGGCATCTGGCCATATTCCTCAAGACTGTCAAGGTCATGAAAATAAGATTGAGAAACTGTCACAGACCAGAAGACACCAGGGAGACAAGAAGACAACAAAATGCAAGGTGGTTTCCTGGACTGGATCATGGAATAAAGAAGACATCACTGGAAAAAACTTTGGCAAACTAAAGTGTGGAGTTAATAGTAAGGTACCGTGAGACAAAGTGAAGAACATAAGACGCCATGTTTGCTCATTTCTGCTTGAACCCCGACTCTGTGATGAGATGCAAGTCTCCGGAAGAAAACCCTGAAGACAAAACAGGATAGAGCATACGGCCCTCAACATCTCTTGCCCGAGTCACTATATTCCTTAAAAGATAAATGATCCTGGTTTTTACCTTTTTCTACACATACGGTAACATCTGACAGGGTCAATGATGATGATTCTACAATCTATAACCAAATGTACTTGAGTAATCTATAACCAGATACACTCTCATACCCAAACCTGGATGTGATTTTGCATCGACTGACTCTTCACCACTTGCACATAAACTGTGAGCTGAAACACTGAGTGGGAACCATCCGACAGAACTGCTCCTGGGCTGTAGGCCTCGGTCTACAGTCCCCAGTAAGACTTCCAAATAAGACTAACATTCATTCTTTAAAAGCTTGATTTTTTTCTTTAGTTGACAATCATGGCCACCACAAAGGGACTCAGTGGACTGCTCAAGGTTGTCTGGAACATTGCAGGGACCCAGCGCCTTGGTGCCAGCCTGGGCCCTTTGAGCCCCTCTGGCTCCACCATGGTTGCAGACAACTGGGTGAGTCCCTCCTGAGTCACAGACCTCCCACTTGTTTGACAGTCCTAAGTTTTATTCAGCTAGTTTATTTCACTCCTTAACAAAGAGGTAAGTTCTTCCTTGAGACTCTTCATTTCTCGAGAAGGGGAATTCTCCTAGTTGAAAGATACTAGGAAGGAATGGTTATGTGAGGCTGTCTGATTGGCTAGGTTGGTCTGATGCTTTCCCTTTCAGTTTGACTCACATGGGAAACCAATCATCTAAGACTGAAACAAGAAGGGCCCCAGACAACCAACCTCCAGTCAGCACTCTGGCAGGCTTCACATATGGAACCACCCTTGCAGGTATCTCCCTACACAGGAGGAGTTTGCTAAAGGAGATTTAACACTGAGATGGCCAAGAATGGGATTCTCAAACACTAAGGCATGTCAGATTTTCTTGGACTGCAGTTGGCTATATTATGGCTTGTTCTTGTGCATATTTTAAACTGATAGACACATTACATCAAGGTAAATTCAGAGTTCAGATGGTCCACCTGCAACTGTAGCGTTAACAAATAGAGTCTTTTTAAAGTTCTTTGTCTATCTCTCTATTTTCTTTTTCTGACTACTTTGAATCTGTTGACATTTCTACTGGTGTTGAGATAATACTCACTGTTTATGTATGGTATTACTAAATCAATGCTACTTGGAGACTTTGTTTTTCTTATACAATTCAGCCAGTTCCAGCTAAAATGTAAATTGAAAATTTAACCTTAAACT
The DNA here is from genome assembly GCA_963574885.1 of Lepilemur ruficaudatus. Classification (NCBI taxonomy): domain Eukaryota; kingdom Metazoa; phylum Chordata; class Mammalia; order Primates; family Lepilemuridae; genus Lepilemur; species Lepilemur ruficaudatus. The sequence continues at coordinate 23,789 of CAUYRT010060576.1, forward strand.
CATTCAACATTCAAAGAGTGGCCGGGCATGGTGGCTCATGTCTGTAGTCCCAGCTACCTGGGAGGCTGAGGCAGAGGATTGCTTGAGCCCAGGAGTTTGAGGTTGCTATGAGCTAGGCTGATGCCACGGCGCTGTAGCCTGGGGAACAGAGTAAGACTCTGTCTCAAAAAAAAAAAAAAAATTATAAAACTATGAACCTAGCCTAAAACAGAATGATCTTTTTATAATTTTTTGTATTTTATTTATTTATAACTTAGTTATTCTATTACATATAACATTTTAAGATAATCAGAATCATGATGGACAGCATCATATCAGGACCATCAGACTTTTATAAGTTTCACAGTCTTTAAAATGTTTATATTAATAACATCTCCATACAAATATAACTTTCGAAAAAGATTTACCATATCATTCAAAATTATGACTGATAACATTATGTTTTTATGAACTTATATAATTTTTGGAACATTTATATCAATAACATACTCATAAATGTATGTGAAAGAAGATATAGTTTCACTTTCCATTTGGCTGTGCCTCCCACACAATTTACCAAATAAATCTAATCATTTAATCCAAAAAGGCTTAATTTAGAATTTTAATACTAGGGAAATCTGCCAGAGATGTTTAAAACATTTGATCAAAACAGAATCATAGGTCACTGTAAAGTAATAGTCATATAACAAGAATGATAATCAAAAGACTTCAAAAGCAATACAGAAAGTTATATGTATGTAAAAACCTTAACCCCTTTAAAATCTAGTTTTTCTACGTGCTCAAAAACCTAATAAAGACAACACAGGAATTATCATGATGAAATGTAAAATCTTTGTGGTTTTTTCTTTTAGGCCAGTTACCAAAAAGGTAAAGGAAAATTTCCTGTAGTGGGATTGCTTCTCCTTATGGGAAGCCCATTTAGATAACCTGGAAGTCAAACCTGATGAAAAGTGTACTTGAATTAATCAGACACAGGAAGAGTGTGTCCAAGGTTATGGGCATAAGCTATATTATAAAGGTATGTAAATAAGAAAACTAATGAGTGGATTGTTAAAATTTGGTATATGTTTACAATGGAATATTATTCAATTTTAAGAAATGACAGTGAGCTAGCACCGCTTATATTATCCTGGATTAAGCATAAGCCAATTATTCAAAGTGAGGTAACACAAAACCCGAAGAATGGGCCCCACTTTTGTACTCGCCATCAAATTGGTACTGACTGATTAACACTATGGTGCTCAAATGGTGGTGGTGTTCACTAGGGATTTGGGGGGTAGGGGGTAGACCCACATCTGAGGGATGTGGTGAGCACTGTGAAGGGGAGGGGCATGCTTGAAATGTATTTGGGGATGGGAATTAGGGGTCTGAATAGGGGGTAGGAAATCCTCTAAAACTGATTTATGTGAATAGCTGTACAACTTGGTAAATTTACTAATAACCATTTAATTGTACACTTAAAATGGAGAAAAGACATGATATGTAAATTACACTTCGATAAAGGAAAAAAAAAGAAAATTAGTACCTTGAGCAGGGAAATCTATGGCCCTTTGTAACAGCATGGGAAGTGTATTGGTTACATTGAACAATTCAGATTGTTCATTTTACTTAATCCTTAAAATGACCCTATGAGGCATTATTACATTTTATAGACAAAGAAACTAAGCCTTCAAGAGTAACTTGCCCAAGGTCACACAATAACTAATTGGAGTTTGAACTTGAACCCAAGTCTATCTATTTTTTTTTTTTTTTGAAACAGAGTCTCGCTTTGCTGCCTGGGCTAGAGTGCCATGGCATCAGCCTAGCTCACAGCAACCTCAACCTCCTGGGCTCAAGGGATCCTTCTGCCTCAGCCTCCTGAGTAGCTGGGACTACACGCATGCGTCACCATGCCCGGCTAATTTTTTCTATATATATTTTTAGTTGTCCAGATAATTTATTTCTATTTTTAGTAGAGACAGGGTCTCACTTTTGCTCAGGCTGGTCTTGAACTCCTGAGCTCAAACGATCCGCCTGCCTCAGCCTCCCAGAGTGCTAGGATTACAGGCGTGAGCCACCGCGCCAGGCCAAGTCTACCTGAAACCAAAGTATTGGAGTCACAACGCCTAACTCACACTCTGCGCTGCCTCCATGTTCCCCTACACCCCCCCTTTTTGCTTTAACTATAGTAATAATTAAAATTAATTATAGATGAGAAATGACTGTCATAGAGAATGGAAGCTTTTTAAACACTTCATGCAAAATAAGGCTGTCATCAGGAAGCAACTCTACACTCAAAGGAATATTTCTAGTGTCTTCAAGTTATATTTTCTCACTTTGGTAACAGAGCCGAGATTTTTCACTGCTTTTCTTATTGCAGAGTCAATATAGCTGTAGCGCAGTGAGCTGGAGGCCGTTCTCACCCACGCATCATAAATACCAACTGTCATCAAAGAAATCAAAGAATATCTACTGTCTGCACTGGGGTAAATGAAATGAGCAGAAAGCATACAACCTTGTTTCGAATTACCAGGATGATTTTATAAAATATGCAGTTGAAACACAACCTCTTAACTAATTCATTAACCCGGTGTTTTGGGAGGGAAAATTCTTTGTAGTTCAACACTGCTCTTTAAACTCAGGGAGCTCGAGACTGCTTATAAATGTAAGACCTTTTTCTGTTTCTTTCCTAAACAAATTTATTCCCTCTTCTATTAAATTATTTGTAAGCAAAGCGAGCATAGAACGTCATTTCTTTTGCTTTTCAAACTTCAGTTTCTAAGGAAACAATTGAGGAAAACTGTTCCTTTCTCATGTAACAAAAAATTATCAGGTTGCAGCCCTGCTATTTCTTTGCAGTTGAAATTAAGGAAGGCCTAGTGTTTACTTTCCCCAGCTACCAGGTGAGACAAACCACGTTCTTGGTCAAGAGATCTGAAAGTTTAGACGAGGTCATTCGAGGCAGTAAAGAGAACCTTCCCTCCCACAGGTCTAATTGCTAGTCCAAAAGCTGGACCTACACTCTGCCCATAGAGACGTCTTCCACTGGGCCCAGAAACATCGTCCATTCGGAAGCTCAACTGGGGCTGAGGCTAACGAAGCCAGTCCACCTGGCCACTAGGTGAGCAGCAAAAGTAGCCTAGGAGCTCACTGTGAAACTGAAATATTTTGAATGTTTCTTTCTTTGAAAAAAAAATCTATTTTTCAGAGGCAGTACTGATTGATAAGAATAGTGAAAGCAGCTAACATATATAAAATACCTACAATGTGTCAGGTATTATGTTACATGGCTTTATTCGGATGATCAAATTTACTCCTGAGTCAGGTGCTACTACTTATCTGCATTTTACAGGTGAAGAAATAGAAGGGAATGATTTTGAAACTGTGTTCCTCAGAGCTCTGGCAGCAGGAAGAGGCAGGAGCTAGGAAGGTGTGAAAGCCCGGAGAAAAGAGAGGCCAGACTCCAGAACCCCACTCCTAGTTTAATCAGAGCAGTTTCACTGTTATCTCCTTTCTTACTGGTCGTTAATAGAAACTGCCATTGAAAGAAAGAGTTCCATGGTGTGATGGTTAGTCTTATGTGTCAACTTGGGTAGGCTATAATACCCGGTCATTTAACAAACATTAATCTAGGTGTTGCAGTGAAGGTATTTTGTAGATGTGATTAACATTTACAATCAGCAGACTTTAAGTAAAGGAGACTACCTTCCATAATGTAAGTGGGCCTCATCCAATCAGTTGAAAGCCCTTAGGAGCAAAAACTGAGTTTTTCCAGAGAGGAAGAAATTCTGCCCTGAGCCTGCAACGTTAACTCCTGCCTGAGTTTCCAGCTTGCCAGCCTGCCTTGCAGACTTTGGACTTGCCAATCCTCACAATCATATGGGCCAATTCCTGAACATTATCTTCCATCAATCTAGCTCCCATTGGCTCTGTTTTTCTGGATAAGTCCAACGCATGGCTTAAACAAAAGTCTTGCTGCTATTCAAAGCTACTACTCAAATAGCCTTGCTACTACCCAAAGTCAGGTGTGCAGGCCAGCAGCGTCAACATCAGCTGGGAGCTTGTGAGAACTGCAGCTCAGGCCCCACCCCAGGCTTACTCAATTAAACCCTGCATTTTAGCAAGATCCCCAGATGATCCCTAAGCACATAAAAGTCACAGGTGGGCTTAATACTACTTAAAGAAACTAGACCACGTTTTACCAGAATAGAATCCTTAAACATTTCAACCTTGATGGAAATCTACTCTGGAACTTCTGAGAAAGAGAATAAAAGCACCAGCCTGCCCTCTTTGAACTAAATAACTCACTGGCTGCCTCGTGTCAATGTCATCAACTACATGAACTTGCCATGAAGGCTCGAGGCCACCAAAGCAGTTATAAACCCAGAAATAGAAATATTTGCTTCTATTAAAGATAACTTGTCAGCTCTTACTGTGTTTACATCCCATTTCTCATCCTTCCTTGAGAAAAATCAAACATTTCTTTTTTTTTTTTTTTGAGACAGAGTCTCACTTTATTCCCTGGGCTAGAGTGCCATGGCATCAACCTAGCTCACAGCAACCTCAAACTCCTGGGCTCAAACAATCCTTCTGCCTCAGCCTCCCGAGTAGTTGGGACTACAGGCATGTGCCACCATGCCCGGCTAATTTTTCTATATATTTTTAGTTGGCCAATTAATTTCTATTTTTTTTGAGATAGAGTCTCACTCTGTTGCCTGGGCTACAGTGCTGTGGTGTCAGCCTAGCTCACAGCAACCTCAAACTCCTAGGCTCAAGTAATCCTTCTGCCTCAGCCTCCCAAGTAGCTGGGACTACAGCACGCATCACTGTGCCCGGATAATTTTTTCTATATATTTTTGGTTGGCCAATTAATTTCTTTGTATTTTTAGTAGAGATGGGGGGTCTCGCTCTTGCTCAGGCTGGTTTCGAACTCCTGATCTTGAGAGATCTGCCCACCTCAGCCTCCCAGATTGCTAGGATTACAGGCGTGAGCCACCGCGCCCGGCCCAAACATTTCTTTATTCCTCTTACTCAGTAGGAAAATAAATGTAAGACGGCAAAATATGTTACCTAATTGGTATCTAGTTTCTTCCAAAAGGAGTTGCAAAATAACAATAACATCCAAAAGACAGACTAAGGCATCATCCATGTTCAACCTTGGATAAAATCTGTAAGATTTAATAGGGTTTCATCATTTCTTTTTTTTGACTGAAAACCTACCTGTCTCACGTTAAGCTTTGCGCTCGACTGCCATGTGCTGCTAGAGAAAAGGATGAGATAATTTCTTTAACTGTTACTACTTAGCCCATTTGTCAGCCCAGGGATCCAACACACCTGAGAAGTGCTTTATGTCATTCTCTGCAGCTGGGATTTACAGTGTCAAGTTACCACCTGCACTGGATAACATAACTCAGAATTATTGACATCCTTCCACGCTTCTGCTAGAACTATTATTATAATTCATTTTATATGCTAAATAGACTTGTGGGGGACCATTTTATATCCCAAGAGTCAAAATGAATGACTAATCTGATAGGAAACAGTGAACACCTGTCATCCTCAGGCAACACAGCAATTCTTGTTATAGAAACTAGAATATTCATGAAATTCCCTCCGGTGGGCAAAGGCCATCTTGCCTTGTCTTTAGTGTGGTGGGAAGCTGTGGTTCCGAGGGTCCCAGGAGAATAGGAGGAAAGCCAGGCCTTGCCTACGTGGCATGCAGAGTTCCCATGGGTGGACCTTCTTCCCTGAATTGCCTGGTGGTTAGATGCAGCTGGGGAACTCCACTTCGGGTTGCCCTAAACATTAATGGTTCTCAACTGAAGAGGGAGCAGAATTGTCCTAGGCACTCTGTGAAAATGCCACCACACCTGGAGGTTGGGTTCAATAGACCTGGGGTGGGCACAGAAATGGCTGTTGAAGAACTCTCCACAGGTAATTCTGATAGTCTTCACCTTGCTTGGGTCCTCCTGCTTTCTAAAGGAGCTACCTTGGCTGCACATTAGACTCACCTGGGGTAGAAGGGAAGTGGTGTTAAAAAATCCTAACACCCAGATTGTGCCTCAGAACAATTAAATATGACTCTGGGAGTGAGCCCAGGCATGGATACGTTAAAAGCTTCCAGGTGATTCCAATATATAGCCAAGATGGAAAACCATCATGCCAGGAATTCTTTTATCATGGCTTCTCAAATTTGAACATCTGAACAATTCACCTGGGGATTTTGATACAAAGTAGATTCTGTTGCAGCAGGTTTGGGTTGTAGCCTTGAGATTCTGCATTCCTAAGAAGCTTCCAGGTTACGTCAATGCTTCTGGCCCATGGACCACACTTTGAATAGCAAGGTGTTAAATGACCCTATATTAATGTTTCTCACAATGTGCTCTCCATAGCCCTAGTGTTAATAAATTTGTGTTTAACTAGGTTGCAAAATACAAGACACCAGTTAAATACGAATTTCAGAGAAATAGCTGATAATTTTTTAGTATAAAGATGTCCCAAATTGGCATGACACCTTTATAATAAAAAATCATTTGTTGCTTGTCTGAAATTCATATCTAATTATGTGTCCTATTTTTGTTTTGTTTTTATTTTTTGCTAAATATGGCAACAGATTTCTTGGTATCTCTGCTTTGTTTTGGTGGCAAAGTGTTGCTGGGCAACAATACTGAGCATCAAGTGTCTTTACTGGATGTGGATACCCGAGAATGTGATGGGTGTTCCAGATCCCCTCCCCAGGAGAAAGCACACATATCTACACATATAAATGTTGTGCAAGGGTATGTGCCACAAAAGCCCCTTCATGAACCTGTAGTGATCCCTGGACCCTGAAGAGAAAGCCCATGCCGTCCTCTTGCTTAGCAGAAGACTGTTGTTCCCAATTGCCTGTTTCCCAAAAAGGTGTTCTATGGGTCACTAGTTTCACAAACTGTTAACAGATTTTGCATGGAAAAAAAATGTTTTGTGGGGAAGAAAACTGAAAAATTCTAGATTAAACAAAATTAAGCAGGTTTCTTTCTTGAAAGACCTTGCAAATGTTTAATATGCAATTGTCCAAAACGAGATAAAGTGTCTAACATTTCCCAAATTTATATGGTCAGGTATCTTTTCCTTAAAAGATGTCTCCCAGGATTAGAGCCGTCTGAAACACCATTTAAGGAATGTTGCCTGATTAAATCTGTTTTTGTGTTTCTTAATATAAAAAGAGTAAATACCCATTACGGAAAATTTGGAAAGTATAGAAAAATATAGTAAAAAATGTTACTCATCATCTTACCACCCAGAGTTACCCACTGTTAACATTTCAACCTTCTTCATTCTAAACTATGAAAGTTGGCACTCAAGAAATGAAAATTTTACATGAGTAAAATAGGATTTTTGAGTGTAGAACAGGCAATTTGATGGGCTGGGAGGAAGAGGGTAGAGTAAGAAAAGGTCTGTTTGAATGTTAATGGCCATAAGAAGGAGGGCTTGTGAGATAATTTTCCATTTTAGCATCTCTTATTGTAGATAAGAGAGACATAGATGGCATGAGATTTCTAGATATCTATTTCAGTTGCTAAATTTCTGATGAACACACTGCTGAGATCTGACCCAATTAGCACAGAGATGGTTCCATAACGGCAGCTTCTATCGTTATTCCTGGCATTTACCACTTCATTTCATCTGGAAGGCAAACAGTGTTGCTAAGACAGGCAGTTGAGTGTGTAGCTATGACCATTGAAATAGAATGATATTCTCCACCATTCACAAAGTCCTGATATGCTGACCTTCTTCCAACATCAACATAAAACATACACAGCTAACGTGCTTATAACCCTTGTTTACTAAGCACTTTCACGTAGGTTGTACTCCCGTAGTCTAACAGCCGCCCTGGAAGGGGCAGGAATGTTGGTATGTATTATATTATTGCCTTCTTTATTTCTGATAGATAAGGCAAGTGATTCTCATAGAGATTAAGTGTCTTACTCAAGCTAGTAAGTGACAGTTGAATGAGAACTGTCTTTTGACTCCACCTTCTGTGCTGTTGCATAAAACAGCCAAGAAAACAAATTATGTGCCATGTTTGATTTTTCTAAAGGCTTAAAGACCTCTATGTTTCCATGAATAACATTATTTTTTGAGGTCAGTAAGTTTAGACATTCCTTTAAAGCATGGAATTTATTTTAGAAAGGATCTCTTATCTCATTCTTCTGCTATATGTCATGCCCCACTGCACGAGTGTTTCAAAATAAATAGTGTGTTCTTAACACTGTGAGCACAAACTGGAACTAAACCTTGAAACTTTCACTTGATAGATATTTAATGGGCACTTTTCTGGATTCTACAGGAGGCAGGTAGTCTGACTCCACATTCCAAGCTGTTAACTACTATGCAATGGAGGCCCTCCACGAACCTACCCATTCTTTAGAGGCAAATCCTAAACAGTGATTTTTTTTCTGACAGTTTTTCCATCTTGAAAAATAGCTTTAAAAATCTATCTCCAATGAGCAATGCATAACATTTATTCCATCATCTAGGCAACAAATATTTCCTGAGCACCTACTCCATGCCAAGGAGCTGAAGCACAGTGAGAAATAAGACAGAGGATGGCTGCACTTAAGGACATTCTACAGAAGACAAATAGGCTGGGCGCAGTGGCTCACACCTGTAATTCTAGCACTCTGGGAGGCCGAGGTGGGCAGATCACTCAAGGTCAGGAGTTCAAAACCAGCCTGAGCAAGAGCCAGACCCCGTCTCTACTAAAAATAGAAAGAAATTAATTGGACAACTAAAAATATATATAGAAAAAATTAGCTGGGCATGGTGGTGCATGCCTGTAGTCCCAGCTACTCGGGAGGCTGAGGCAGAAGGATCGCTTGAGCCCAGGAGTGTGAGGTTGCTGTGAGCTAGGCTGATGCCACGGCACTCTAGTCCAGGCAACACAGTGAGACTCTATCTCAAAATAATAATAATAATAATAATAATTCTCCCCTTTTTTCTTCTCAAAATGGTTGTATCAGCTGCATCAGGAAATTAGCTGTGAAAATATGTTCCTTCCTGGTGCATTAGACCTCAGTTTGGGTGTGGACAGTTTCCTTGCCTAGTGAGAAGGACAGCAGGCATTCAGAGCAAGGCATATTATTTTCCCTCCTGCCTGCTCCAATGTAGGCTTGCACAGTGGGGAAGAATCTGTCTCTACCTCACCCCCAAGGCATCAGGCTATCATACATCTCTTTAATGTGTGCAAGCAGCCTAGGACCCTTGGAGTCTGCAGCCCACAGCGAGAATGCCTGGGAAATGTGCGACTTCCGACCGTGTGTTTCTTTTTCGCTCAGAATGATAGAAAACACGTACATTATAATCATATGGGGAGTCTTTTCAAAATACATCGCTTCCATCACCACTAATAGTGTATCAGAATGCGGAGGGTGGAGCAGCAGGAGAAGGTGAACCTCAGGCGTCCCACACTGTTATGCCCTTCTGAACACCATAACTACACGGGGGTAGTCAACCAAGTCTGAATTGTAATTTATGGATTGACAGTGATGAATTAATTATCTTTTATTCAAAAGACAGCTATTGAGCCAGAATGCTCTATGCAGAAGTAGGGAATAGAAAGATAAATAAAACACGATTTCTAACTTCAAGGAGTTCACAATTTAGTTGACAAGGCAGATTTGAAAACAGATACATTCTTTTTATTTTATTTCAGCATATTATGGGGGTACAAACATTTAGGTTACATATATTGCCTTTGCCCCACTCGAGTCAGAGCTACAAGCGTGCACATCCCCCAGAGAGTGCGCACCACACCCATTAGGTGTGAATATACCCATCCCCTCCTCCCCCTCCCACCTGCCCCAACACCTGATGAATGTTACTACTGTATGTGCATGTAAGTGTTGATCAATTAGTTGGTCGTAAGTGTTGATGGTAAGTACACGTGGTGCTTGTTTTTCCATTCTTGTGATATTTCGCTCAGTAGAATGGGCTCCAGCTCCACCCAGGATAATACAAGGGGTGCTAGTTCACCACTGTTTTTGGTGGCTGAGTAGTACTACATGGTATACATACATCACATTTTATTAATCCACTCATGTATTGATGGGCTTGGGTTGTTTCCAGAAAAACAGATAAATTCTAATGAAGTGAGAGAGGGGATAATATAAAGTGTTAAGTTCCATTCGGTATCATGTTTCTTTAAAATGCAAGAAGATCTAAATGATTATCCAAGACTATGAGACTATTTAATAAATGTAGCATTTGAAAGAAATAAAGTTACAATGAATAAACAACCTCAAAAGTCCTTCACAAATGCTCCTTTTAAGGGGATAGGTGTATATTTGTCAAGGCTCAGCTTACAGAACATAAAAATTTCTTTATCGCTAGGTAATGTGAAATGAGGTGGGGAAATCTTCCAAATGGAAACTGTCCGCTGAGACCTATTTTCTCCACCATAACTGAATTACCATCCTTACCAAGTTTTTTTGTGGCCACTGAAATATGACATATGAACAGCCACAAAATACCTCGAATGAATTTTATAGGAAGGTTGGGCCTGTGGATTTTAGGTTTGATGAGGACCTTAGAAATCATCCTTTTACCAATCCACTCCTTCTACTGATAACATATCCAAAGCCAAGTTTAAGTGATCGCTCAAGCTCAGGCAGCTATTTAGTGGCAGAGACAGAAAGGTCAGCGTCTCCTGAGTACTCTGGGGCTATATTGCAGGTGGCATTTCAGAATTAGCTGCAGATATTTGTGCAGAAAGAGGTCTAAAAAAATGTCTTCTCAGCCCATCTATATAGTAAGATCTAATCAAGCCTTGAACAATAGACTGTTTAGAAAAGGCTAAGAGAGGTGACCATGGGCTGTCCCCAGTGCATTCCATGACCCCTGGCTGCAAGGAGGATGCCCTCCTGGGCTGGGTGTCCTTCCTCAGGATAGATGTGCTATTAGTGATTCGCTTAGATCTGCCTGGTCTGATACTGAGTCCTTGTTCTTGGTTGCTTTTTCTACCAGGGAAGTCATAAAGAGTCAAGTCAGAACTTGGTAGATGTCACTGAAAAAAAAACAACCCACCACCAACTAGGGACAGTCCTCATTTAGGGCCCAACACACAAATGTGCACACTCCCACCCGTAAGAGCACGGCCAGTTTCTCACTAACGCCCTTCCCCTAACTGGTACTGGCTCGACAGTCTTGCTCACCAATGCCAAATTATGCCCGATTCATCTTACATTCCAAACTAAACATTAAGTATCAGCTTTACTTCTCCTTCTCCTCAAGGTGACATAATCATAAACTATCCACTGTAAAACATTCCACAGGCTGATATCTGCTTTCTTTTCCTCATCTCCCCGAAGGAGGCGATCATAAACACAGCTTCAAGAAATTTCTCATGCAGCCGTTTTCGTTTTACCACGACTTCTCTCGTTTCAGTCCTGAGGGTATTTGTTAAAGTCTATTTATATTTGTGTTACCTAAGAAATAAATCCTCTTAATTCAAAAACAAATAAACGATGTGTGGTGGCAAGGTTCTAGGCACGACATAAATCTCACCAAATTAATCCTGTTCACCAAGATCATCCCGAAAAAACGGCTTCGATCTTGTCCCTTCTGGTTACGTGACAGAGCCATCTGATAGCAGACGCTGACGTTAAAGGATTTGTGCTCACGTGTTTCAAGCCCCCTTGTGGAAAACAGAAAGAATTCCCTGCATTTTTTTCAACAAAAGGGGTCTTTCTAAGGAAAGTCTCTTTTAAAACTCCAGACAAAGGAAATCCCTTCTGCTTATGAAAGGGATTTGTGATTCTGGAGATGTGGCTGATAGTTCTATAAAACACAGGTCTATTATTGAAACGACAACGAAAAGTCAACCTGTCACTTGGAACTCAGACCCCCAGGAAATGCTGGCCAGCAGGAGGCAGTAATTGGAGCTGTCCAGAGCGCGATGCGTCTATGCCAGAACGTCAGGACTGCAATGTCGTCTGCGGGGAAGGCTAAGAAAGTGGTGAAACACTGGTTCCAGATTCACACTGATCTACAGCCCAACCCAGGTCCACCAATTATGAACAAGTTACTTTTCTCCTGAAGATAAAATAGAGATAATTATATTACATTCTTCATAGGGTCACAGGATGAACTGAGATGACTCACATGAAATGCCTAGCCCTGGCCTGGCACATAGCCAAGTGTGCAGTAAATGGGCGTTAGTAAGTAAATGAGTTGACCCGACAGCATAGTGTTGAAGCAGACCAGTGAGCTGCGCTTGGAGATGAACAAAAGTAACCCCTGTGCTACAGGAAACCAAGCCAGAATCCATGTCCCAGGTATGGAAAATGGTAAGGTATGCCCCACTCATCCAACACATCTGAAGAGATTCCTGGCTAATTTTAAGAGTTGCTTAATCAATGACAGACTTAAGGGATAATTGAATGTTCTTTGTTTCTCTTGGCAGAATCATGATTTGCAAAACTATTTGAGAAAAGAAGTGTTCCAACATTCTTTTCTTTTTTAAAAGAAAATTATTTTAATGACAAAAAGTGGATCACAGGGACAACCTCTAAGGGTTCTTTCAGGTCACAGCATTCTGCCTCTAACAGCACTGCGCCTGGCATGGAGGATGCAGGAGAAGGAACATGCCTGGGCTTTGGGGTCAGACAGACTTGAGTGTAAGCCCAGACTCCACCTCCTACTGCATGTAACTTGGGCAAAGTCCATTATCTCCCTGGGACTCTGTTTCCTCATCTGCACAGAGGGGGATGGCAATACCTAGTTTAGAGTATTGTTATGAGAATTAAATGAGAGCATTTATGTGCAGGTGTCTCATGGTTCTAGGCATGAGATTGACAATAAATTGGGAGCATCTCTACCCATCCTCTTCAAAGTCACTCAGCAGACTATGCATCTCTCTGGAGAGCTGTGGGTGACACTTCGCCATTTGAGTGTGTGCCCTATAGGGACATATTACTTAAAAAGTCCCTGAAGAATTGTTTTAAGGCCGGGCACGGTGGCTCACGCCTGTAATCCTAGTACTCTGGGAGGCTGAGGTGGGAGGATCGCTCAAGGTCAGGAGTTCGAAACCAGCCTGAGCAAGAGCGAGACCCCCGTCTCTACTAAAAATAGAAAGAAATTAATTGGACAACTAAAAATATAGAGAAAAAATTAGCTGGGCATGGTGGTGCATGCCTGTAGTCCCAGCTACTCGGGAGGCTGAGGCAGGAGGATTGCTTGAGCCCAGGAGTGTGAGGTTGCTGTGAGCTAGGCTGATGCCATGGCACTCCAGCCTGGGCAACAGAGTGAGACTCTGTCTCAAAAAAAAAAAAAAAAAAAATTTTTTTAAGAGGGAAGGAGATGAGAGGAGAAGTCAATAGCAGAAACCTACGGGCTAGAATGTTGGCACTGCTTAGCTGGCTGCTTTGAAGACATCAAGCTACCCTATATTCATCTATCCACCCACCCATTCAACAAATATTTATTGAGCACAAATTCTACGTTAGCACTGGGCTTCAGGCTAGGGATTCAGCAGTGAAGAATAAATAGCCCCTGCCCGTAAGAGTTCACAGTCCACTGGAAGAGACAGATAAGCACACAAGCAATTAAAATGCAGTCCAGTGTGATCAGTGCCAAGACAGGGGAAGTACAAAATGCTTCTTGGGGAGGATATTAACTTGCACTACCTTATATTTATTTAGTGAGGGACAGGAAAAGACAGATTTTTTAACTATTTATTTTTTTTAAAGACTAATACAGTAGGCTGGGCACAATGGCTCACACCTGTAATCTCAGCACTTTGGGAGGCCAACGCAGGAGGATAGCTTGAGGCCAGGAGTTTAAGACCAGCATGAGCAACATAGTAAGACCTTGTCTCTTCCCTCCAAAATTAAAAAATTAGCCGAGGCCGGGCGTGCTGGCTCATGCCTATAATCCTAGCACTCTGGGAGGCCGAGACGGGAGGATCGCTCAAGGTCAGGAGTTCGAGACCAACCTGAGCAAGAGCAGCATCCCATCTTTACTAAAAATAGAAAGAAATTATCTGGACAACTAAAAAAATATATATATATAAAATTAGCCGGGCATGGTGGTACATGCCTGTAGTCCTAGCTACTAGGGAGGCTGAGGCAGGAGGATCACTTGAGCCCAGGAGTTTGAGATTGCTGTGAGCTACGCTGACACCAAGGCACTCTAGCCCAGGCAACAGAGCCAGACTCTGTCTCAAAAAAAAAAAAAAAAAAAATTAGCCGGGTGTGGTGGTGTGCCCCTGTAGTCTTAGCTACTCTAGAGACTGAGGTGGGAAGGACGCTTGAGTCCAGGGGTTTGAGGCTACAGTGAGCCCTGATGGCGCCAGTGCACTCCAGGCTGGGTGACAGAGACTTTATCCCTAAAAAATAAATAACTAAAGCCTAATATATTTAACACTGGTACATCCATTACAATACTTAAAAAATGCAACACTACAAATGCAGTTGAAACCTACTATTAATATATACCTTTTCCTCTCCCATTCATGTCTTTACACTTTTACTACACAGGTGTCTATGCCATGTGATATATAGAATTTTTTGAGTGAAACAAATTTTCTATTAATAAAAATGTATTTAGAGACTTTCATTTAATTAATTTGGTTCCACAAGCTGAAAATCAAAACAAGTCAAAATTCTGAAAAATTTTGCAAAGATATTTATTTTTTACATTTTTATAATTATTCCCCAAGTTTGCTTTTAGATATGAACCGCACAAATTATCGGGGGAAATATCAATATGTTGAAAATTTAGTAATAGAATAAATCACTCGTTCACTGTGTTCTATTTGGCTCAATTTCAGAATTTCTGCTGACTTGACTGCTACTGCATACGCATGCTGTAAAAATGCTTAACAGAAGTTGACCTGTGATAAAGAGAACAGTTATTTATTTTTTTTGAAATGTTCCACTCAAGAGCGGTGTTTGCTTGGGTAAACATGGAACTATTTACAGCTCCAGTTATGTGAGCTGTGGGTTTGCAGTGATGCTTCAACATGATCACAGGAGGGCGCTGTGGGAAGCTCTGGCTACGAGAGCACACGCAGGGGCACCCTCCCTGGACGTGAGGTTTAGAGACATCTTTCCATGCTGCCAGATGGAAATGTAAACAATTGGTAGAAATTACCCAACTAACGGTTAGAGGCAGGGAGGCGTGAAGGCAATATTTCAAGCATGACAAGAGAAGAATCGGCATTGAGAAAGAGGATGGCACCTTGGAGACAGTCAATGGTATTTCGTATTGCTGGGGCATAGGATTTGAGGTGGGAAGTGATAAGACTAAGCCAGAGGAGCCAAGTAATACAGGAGAACTTCTGTCAGAGAATTTGCTACACTACAGAATACATTTATGGAAAATAAATAAAATAAATGCAAAAGTGCTCAGAAACCTGTGGGTAGAAGTGATACATTAAAGTGGAATTTAGAACTCTCAGTATAATTTTTCCTAACATTCAGTGGAATTTAGAACTCTCAGTATAATTTTTCCTAACATTCCTCTACAAGGCCAAAAATGCCCCATATTCTTCATTTATCCTGTTCATCATTTATCCAATAATGGAGCGCAATTCAGACTGAAGAATGAGTGCAATACACCCATTAGGTCCACCGATGCCTCCTGAGGAATGGTGCACTCCTGCTCCTCCCTGAGAAGGTGTTCTGTTTTATTGTGATAGGAAAATGAGCATCTGCAGCCCTGGAGCGCCATGCTTTGTGAGATGAGGCTGCATCTAAACAGGGATACTGAGTCAGCTTGGCTTGAAGGCCAATTTACGTTTGAGTCTGAGGTAGGATGCAGTTCGGGACACTGGCCCCATAGCATGCCTGGAAAAGTGGGGGAGCGAGAGCTGGAAAGGAGACAGCAGGTCAGAGCTGGGCTCCCTTCTTGGGGCAGATAATCAAAGGCCAAACATGGCAGAGAGAGTCAGTCTGTTGTAGACCTGCCACTCGAGGTCTGAAGGGAAACCGGCTTGCGGAGTGTGGAGCTCGTAGACATGCAGTAGGTAGTTGGGCATCCTTTGAAAATGCGGATGATTGGTTAATTCAACTATCCAAAATAAAAGCAAGGGAACAAAAACTATAAACGTCCCCCAGAGAGAAGCAGGTCTCTGGTAGCCCCTGGGGGTATTTGGGGTGAGAGATGGCAGAGCGGAAGCACATGAATTAGTCAAGAGGCCCAGGAAGAAGGGGCTGACCGTGGTATGGCCTCCAATCGCATCACACGAGTGCTGGCCTGGTACCCCCTTCCTGGACTTTTATAAAAGTAGGAAGCCACGTGCTCTGTACACAGGGGAGATGGTAAACTGCCCCCCAAACACTTGGTAATAAATTTCTCCTCTGAGATATAAACACATCACATTAACTGCTCAGAGATATGCAGTATCTCAGAGAGACAAAATGGTTCTGAGGCCAGCAAGACTTGATCTGGGTGAGGACATTATGAAATCTAAAAAAGTTTTGATATAATTAAAAAGCTAGAGGCAGTCCTTGATTTTCCTGCATGTGTTACAAGTGTGCAAAAGTGCACTTTTCTATATCACAAAGGCATTCAAAGCACCATTCCATACACGGCACATGCCCTTCCTTCCCTCCCCGGACCAAGGGATACTTGGAGGCACCACAAGGTGGCGCTGCCTGCCGTCCAATAGCTTCAGTTCTTCCCCGTCGACCTTGTTTCTCTACTGATTGCTAAAACCAATGACATATTTTCCTTATTATCTTATAAAATGAGCACAAATTGGAAGTTGCCATGAAGGAGAGAATCTACTGGCAAGAGGGCTCAAGTATCTAGTCTCTTTTGTAGCTACTTTCCTCTGTAAAATAATAAATTGTCATTCTTATCTCATTGTCAATCCCTTGTGGAGTTTGGGGTTTTTTTCTTGATTTCTCTTTCAAGTCAGCAAAAGTACAAAAAATGGAGTTCAGCAGTATAAATCTGAGAAAGCTGCTGTTGAAGGTGAAAACAGAAAAAAAAAAAGAAGAAGAAGAATCAATAGTATAAATCAACATCGCTAACTACAACCAGTTGACAAAACCAACTGTCACCTGTAAAGTCAGCACTGGGCCAAGGGAAGCCCATCAGGTAATTTTGTAGTCTCTTGGCAGATTTCTGCTGTTTGCACAACTCTCATTTTTGGTTACTATGTGCATTTCCATTGGAAGTTTTTCCCAAGAACTAACAGCCTTGCAGATGTGCAGAACAGAGCATTTTGAGGCCTTTGTGCCCCACTCAGAGGGACTGAGACAGACAGGTGGGCAGCTGTCAAGCGGTTGGCTAGGGCAGGTGCGGTGAATGAATGCCTTGAACAGTAGCCAAAAATCAGGCTCAGAAAGATCCAAAGCGAACTCCAAGACCAAAGAACAGGAGGAGGATCACAAGTGAAATGTGAAGGCAAAATTCAGGAATGGAACAGGCTGACGTGGAGAAGCAGCCATCCAGAAGGAGGACCTGGGATAACACTCCATTAACGCAGGAGGATGTTTGCATCCTACCTGGTGAGTTGGCAGGTGTTTGGACTGTGTATCAGGCTGAATTAAAGCTATAGAATCAAGACAGACAAATCCCTGATTCCTCATTTCATGTTGGTGGGGTTGGGGACGGGACCACTCTGCAGAAGCTCGGAACTGACTGAGGGTCTCCGCTAAGAGGCTAGACTGAGGTCAGAAACTGACAGATGACTCTGATCTTTTATTCTTGTGGGCTTAGGGAGGCCGGCTGACTTTCTTTCTCCATAAGTGTATGCTGTGTGCCCTTCTCAGGTTTCTGACTGCGCAAGGGGTATGGCTGCCACTATCACTGTGCAACAGGTCAATGTTGAAAGGATGAACTAGGAAACAATGAGGGGAAACTTCTGGGAGGGTGGGGAGGCTATTGTTACGTTCTGCATGATGCACCCCCTCCCTCATCCTCAGGTTACAGTACCACCATCCCTTCCTCTGGGGAAATTCTCTTCCCTGACTCCATGGGGTTCCGTGGGCTGCCAACCCCAGTCCTCTTCTGACAACATGGGCATGACCAAGGCTGTGCCTAGCACAGTACTGCACCCCTGGCCATATTATGGGCCCAAGGAGTAGGCACGGGATTCAAGATAGACCAGAGTCTTTTCCTAGAATTTTCTGAATCGTAGTTCCAGGAGGCTCTTTCTTTTTCCTTAGATGGAAAGCTACAAGGATGTGACCCTAGAATGGCTGGCAGTAACATCCAATCCGCCTTTGACAAAGGACTGCTCCAGTTGCTGGAATTATTGTTGGCAGACAGCTTTCAGCTACCAGCCCTTCAGGGATTGCCTCAGCTGCAGACAGCCTCCTTGCCCAAGGTCACCCCTTCCCTGGGCAGCTCACATCCAAAGAGTGATCGATGCATGGGTATAAAGTCCTGGCCAACTCAGTCCAGTGTGGCACAACTCTAAAGAGTCATTCTAACTTGTAGCCCTTATGGGGTCAGTTTAGGCTGTGTCATGCGTGCATCAAGGCTTGACTGTCCCCTCTGCCCAGTCTTGCTTTCTCTCTTCCCCTCTGCAGGTGTTTATACGAGGACACTCCTCAATAAGCCGCCTGAGCATTAAACTCCATCTGAGGGTCTTCTTTCCAGGGACCCTGGCCTGAAACACCTAACACATAGAGGAACTTGAAAGAATAAAGTCAATACACAGAGAGAATCTGAAATTAGAGATGGACAGACAGTAAAAGAGCTGGCTGGATGCAATTAGCCAGAGGCCAGCTCCAATCCTGGCATCCTGCAGTTTGATTGTGTGAGCCAATTAATTCACATTAGAAAATGTTTCACTTCGAAGCTGGTTTGAGCTGGCTTTCTGATATTTGAAGCAGAAAGAGTTTCTGCTAATACAAAGATCACCTGAACAAACTACATAGGTTTTTTAAAAAAATATTGCTTAAAAAGGGGTCTCTACTCGATTTAGATAACTTGTGGAAGTAGTTGTATGATATTCTGTAAAAGTTACTTAACCCATCTGTGCCTTGGTTTCTTTATCTGTAAAATGGCTACTCTTACCTACTTCATTGGATTATGGTGAGAATTAAATGAGCTAATACATATAGATCATTTAGAACAGTGCTCGGCACATAAATTATTATAAATTAACACAAGGAATCTTTCCCTTCCGTTACTTATAATCAGTGGTACCAGGCTCATGCCAACCCTGAGCCTGTGACTTTTAGGAAAATTCCTTTTGTTGCTTTATACGCTGATGGTACCACGGTACATGGCACTAAAGATTATTTATTACTGTACATCTGGTGTTGCAAACCCCGGTGCCTAGAGGAGCAAGGCAGTAGCCCAGATGAAGGGAGCAGGCCTTGGGCAAGAATACTCAGGAATCAGCAGGGAGTGGTGGGGACTGTGACAAAATGGAAAGTTCACATCTTGTCTAAAGTGGGCAGCTCCCTTAGCAGTTGACCATAGGAAAGATAAAATTCAAAAATAAAATAAAGTGGACAGCCATTCAAGAATAACTGCTTGTTACCATATGCAAAAGAGGGTTTGTTATTTGCCAAATCTGACTTTTTAAGGGAAAAAAAGACTTTCATGCAAAATATTACATTTTTGCAATATAAGCAAAACAAACCAAAAAAATACAGTGAAAGCCAAACAAAACACATCTGTGAACCAACAGTTTAAGGCTTCAGTTGTGTAATATTTATAGAGTAGCATATACATAACAAGATTCTTTCCTTAAAATATTTAATCAGAATAATACACGAGCATGGATTTTGCAAAATAGTACAGACGAACGTAAAATGACAAGCAGCAATCCACTGCTCCACTCCTCCTAGGCCTCACCCCAAGAGAAAAGTTATGTCTTCTGAATAATACCACTTCTTGATTTATCAGCTGTAGACATTTGAAACCTTAACTGTTTAATTCCTATCATGATACGTGAAGATTTAACTCATAGTTAATTACATTTTTTAGTTTTAACTATAAATATCTTCAATTTTTCTTGAGTCATGTAATTTCTTTTTTAACACTATTGAAAGCTAAATCAGTCAGGATTTAGTCAAAACCACAACAGCTATTGATCAGAGAAAATTTAACATAAAGACTTATTAACTATGTATAACTGCATAAAATATTTAACTGAAAGGGTAAAAAGAAAACTCTGAAAGAGGGTTTCTCAACCTGACACTCTTGATATATTGGGCTGAATAATTCTTTGCTGTGGGAGCTGTCCTGTGCATGATAGGATGTTTAGCAGAGTCCCTGGCCTCTACCCAGTAGGCGCCAGTAACCCTCCTCTCGCCCTCTCCAAATTGTGACAACCGAAAATCTCTCCAGCTTTTGCCAAATGTCCTCTGGGAATCAAACTCGCCCCTGGTCAAGAACCACTGCACTAAGGTCTCACAGAGGTAGCAGCCGCCCCTAGGGCTGAGGGGAACAAAGAGGCTGGAATTATTAAAATGTAGAAACATAGAGGAGGAAGCTTTGTACAGTGGCTCACACCTGTAATCCCAGCTATTTGGGAGGCTGGGGCAGGAGGATCACTTGAACCCAAGAGTTTGAGACCAGCCTGGGCAACATAGCAAGACCCCGTCTCAATAATTTAAAGGGAAAGACAGGAAAGAAATGTAGAAGAGGGGACATTTAACCCCTCGCACCCCTGATGGTGCTAAAGTCTCAGCCTGCTCAGTTGGATCTGGGGTCTCTGAGGGAGACCATGAAGCTGGTTCTGCAGGTGTTGGAAAAAGTCCAAACTGTTTTCCGTGGATGCCAAAAAAAAAGGGCCTGATGCTTCAGGGGAGAAGCAGCTTGGCAGGTATGAGGCTCTCTGGAACAGAAAGCAGACAGGGAGGAGGAAGTCACTTTTCCCTCCTCCAGCCTTGCAGCCTCTCTTGAGTGTCCCTTCCGGGCAGACCCTCGCAGCAAGCCAGAAATGAGGTTTGCAAAGGCCCAGCCCAACGTCACAGAGCGGACATAGAAAGGGGTTTGGAGTTGAGTGACTGCAACTGGCACGAGTCTCAAGCTCTCTACTGGGGTGTCTCGTGTATTCGCCCATGTGGGTCTCAAACTTTAACATGCATATGAATCACTCGGAATCAGAGACAAAATTGGAAAAGTAAACAAAAATAATGGACGGTCATGGCAAGAAATTTGAACTTCTTCCTGTGAACAATAAAGAGCCATTGAAGGGTTTAAGCAGTTAAACATATTTATAGACAACATATTTAGGATAATTTTTCCTGATAGCTAATCTTATCCATTTTGAACTGCTTCTTACTGGTTTTGCTATCACTGTAACCTTATTTCCAATCCTGGGGACATTTCCCTTAAACTCATCTGTGACTATTATCCCCAACAGAGTTAGTGGCTCCTTCCACTTGGCTCTCTCTGTGTATGCTTTTTGTCTTCGTTTTTGTCGTTTCCATGTCTCCTTCTCTCACTAGACTGTTAATGCCTCAACAGCAATTGTGTTTCATTGATTTTTGTTTGCCCACATTCTAATATAATAAGTGCTCCTTCAAGGCTAAATGGAAGGATGAACCAGCAGGAAGGCAAGAAGAAATAAAAATACAAATGTACTTGGAAACCTATACCTCCCAGTCACAGAAGGATTTCTCAGGTGACAAAGAAATATTTTAAAAACACAAAACAGAATTACCATTTAGCTGTTAGAGTAAGTGAACCTTCTCTTGAATTATACGTGGATATTTCATAAAAATAAATTGCTCTTGGATTGGTGACAAATCTAGAACATAAAAGCAGATTTTGTTAAATGACAAAAATACATAAAAATTATGGGATGCTGCCAACGTTACACTTGATTTAGCTGCCTGATAGATGTGTCCACCCCAGAGACATGCTCCAGGACCCACACAGAAATAATTCTGGGCTGCAGATTAAGACTGAGCTGTTCATTTGTTAGCTCCCTCAACCCATTCTTCCTTCCCCATTTTATTTCTGACTCTTCCCACCTACAGAGTCTCAGTCTTGGCCTCCACAGTTTGGTGGAGGAGTCGGTGTCTCCAGCCTCCCATCTTGACTCTTCCCTCGCTCTTGCCTTCATCTCTCCCCCACAGCGTGGCAATTCTTAACATCCTCCTGGCCTCCTGATCCTCTGGTTGCCGCCAGATTGCCCCAGTCTGTGGGTGGCCCCCGAATG
This sequence comes from Lepilemur ruficaudatus, assembly GCA_963574885.1. Classification (NCBI taxonomy): domain Eukaryota; kingdom Metazoa; phylum Chordata; class Mammalia; order Primates; family Lepilemuridae; genus Lepilemur; species Lepilemur ruficaudatus. Next base: position 45,888 of record CAUYRT010060576.1, read on the forward strand.
ATTGAAGCCGCCAGTGGAGTTGAGGAGAACATAGTGGAGTCGAGCAGATTGATCCAAATCCCGCCTCTGCCACTTTCTTAGCTCTGTGACCTTGGGAAAGTTACCCAACGTGGCCATCTTTCCACATCTTCTTCTGTAGAGTAGTGAAAAGTGTCTGTGTCCTGGCGTTGTTATGAAAATTAAAATATAAGTTACATGTAAAATATCAAGCCTGTTTCTCTCAGAATAAAGGCCAAAATACTTTCAGTGACCTAGAAGGCCCTCACCATCTTGCCCTTGGTTATCTCTCTGATCTCGCCTTTTCCTTGATTCCCTTCCCTCACTCCACTCCGGTATTCTCCGTGCTCCTTGGACGAGGCAGGCATGCCTCTGCCTCAGAGCCTTGGCGTGGGCATTCCTTCTGCCTGGAATGTTCTTCCCCACATATCTGCATGGCTCACTCCCTCACCCTTTTTGAGTCTGTTCAAATATCATCTTCTCCATTAAAGCCTTTTCTGACAACCCAATTTAAAATTGCCACCCCACACCGCACTCTAGCATTTCCAATGCCCCTGCGCTGCTTGATTTTGTCCTCATAGTCCTTATCCCATTCCAACACACCAGATATCATAAATTATTTATTTACTATGTACTGTTTTTCTCCCCTATTTTGTGCACTGAATCAAATATCAAATCAAGTATTATTGAATAAATAAAAACTAGTTATATAGTTACACTTAACTGTTAAATTTCAATGCAATTGTTTCCTCAGAGTCCATAATTTCAATATTTTTATGGCATAGTTTAAGACTAAAGATTGTTGGCCGGGCATGGTAGTTCACACCTGTAATCCCAGCACTCTGGGAGGCTGAGGCAGGAGGATTGCTTGAGCTCAGGAATTTGAGACCAGCCTAAGCAAGAATGAGAACCCATCTCTACTAAAAATAGAAAAATTAACCCAGCATCATTATGCACGCCTGTAGTCCCAGTGACTCAGGAGGCTGAGGCAGGAGGATCGGTTGAGCCCAGGAGTTTGAGGCTGCAGTGAGCTACGAGGAAGCCATTGCACTCTGCCCAGGGCAACACAGTGAGACCCTGTCTTTAAAAAAAGAAAAAAAAGACTAAACATCGTTATTAGCTACTACTATTTCCATTAATGTATTTTCACTTCACTGAAAAATCACACAATCCTCTTCTGAAGATTTCAAAGTATCTATCCTTTCTGAAGTTGCACAAGGGAAACTCTCTCTGTACCTAAACATTGCCTGAGGTATAAATCGAGATAACCAGCCTCTCTGACTCAGACACTGAAGCAATATGGCCACACACACACACACACACACACACACACACACACGGTAGTAGGATCAGGTTGCCACGGTAACCTCTACTCTCATCTTCTTAGAGCTTAATTGTTCAGTTCTAAAATCGCACGCTCTTGAGGTTTAGCATGCTTCAACCCTGCCAGGCCTCAGCTGGCAGGAAGTTAAGTGATGGTGCTATTATTCATCATAATTATTTGCTAATGATAACTTATATTTAGAAATATGAAAGAATATAGAAAAAGTAGGATATTTAGGAGGGCTTTTCAATCCACCTAACACTGCTTTAAGTATCGGTACTAGCTTTGTATCTTGCAGAAATACAGTTTTTACTTTCCTGGCCCCTTTCAAAATGCGCTCTGCTGCTTCACTGTGTAGTTCTTTCAGTCGTTTTTGTTTTCCAGGATGTAAGCTCACTGAACTTGCTTCCTTGGTTTCAAGTCCTTTTGGAGACTCATGCAAAGAAACAAGTTGTAGGAAAATACATGGTTGATGTAATTTAAGTTGTGGGAAGTGAAAGACCTAGTAATTGAAAGGAAAAGGATCCAACAAAAAATTTTCCAAATTCTTGATTATTTGGGGAAAAAAATCGTCATTTAAAAAATAATAAATCTGTAGTAGCTCAGGTAATAAAAATAAATGGAGGCTTTCTTTATGTAACTTTTTCTATTTCAGAAACAATACTATAATAATCTTTAAACTAGGTTAATTTTTTTTACTAATCAAGTAAATTACCTCATTTTCTGTTTGTATTTATATTTCTCCAGTCAAAGAAGGCTATCAGCTGCACACTCTGTCCTAGCTTAATCTGAAACCTTAACAGATCCTGGGGGCCTGGACCAAGCCAGTGACAGTGGCCGTTGGAGGGGAGGGGTGGGGACTTGAAAATTTTTTGTGAGATGAAATCTATCCATAACTGGATATGGGAACATCTTAGTCTGTTTCTATTCATATAACAAAATACTTTAGACTGAATAATTTATAAACAACAGAAATTTACTTCTCACAGTTCTGGAAGCTGGGAAGTCCAAGGTCAAGATGCTAACAAATTCAGTGTCTCGTGAGGGCCTGTTCCTCACAGACGGTGCCTTCTATGTGTTCTCACGTGGCAGAAGTGTTGCAGCAAGGGTTACAGCAGGTGTTCCCCAGAACAAACCCAGTGGCACACGAAGAGTTGGAGAATCAAAGTTTATTCCCTGGTGGGCTCAGAGGGGACTCACCACCAAATTCTGAGCCCCGTCTACCTGATTTTTCCCACTTTTATTAAGTTGGGGTGGTCCGAGGGGTGGGGTATCAGGTGTAGGTTAGTTGATGTGTCTGGTAATAGGTTATTATTATGTTGATGCGCCAGGCAATAGATTTAGTGTTATACTGATGCCAAGCAATAGACTAGTTGATGGGCCAGGTAACGGGTTAGTATTATGCTGATGTGGGTCTTCTGTGAGTGGTGGAGGTCTCCGGTGCCTGATGCGCCAAGTAATAGTTGGGGGTTTCCCTTATCAATAGAAGGCACATGAATTTATTAACATGCACCAAGAGAACCACCGAGTGATTACCCCGACCTCCCAATGGGGTACAGAAGCTTCTATACCAGCTTGAGGTTACAGAAAGAATGGGAGCTTGGACTGTGGCCAACAGGTTATGGGACAGGGGAGAAGATGGGGCTTGGCCAGCAAAGGTGGTCTTGTCATGTAGATGAGCTCACAGGTAGCAGCCCTGAGAGGATAGATGGTGAAGGTTTCTTTCAGACCTTTAAATCTGTGCTAGATGGGACAAGGGTAGGCCCTCAAGGGAAGCTTGGCTAGGTCAATGCAGTTTCTCTACAGATGCAAGTCTCCCCCACAGAAGACAGCTTTTTGCCTATTCTATATCCAGTCCTTCTGAATAACCACCTCAAACTATGTCACCATGTGACAGAATAGTCGCTCCTCCTCCCATAGACTCAGAAGGGTAAAATTGACAGTGGGAAATCTATAATAGAGGGAATGGCCTGAAAAAACAGTAAAACGTGTTTTCTGTCTCTTTAAAAACTTCTCATCCATTTTGAGGACTAAAACCTGCATCCCTGCCTGAAGCCAGTGTTCAGGAGGGGCAGGGAATGTTTGTTCTTTGCCTGTGGGAGATGGCTCTGCAGAACTGCCCACAGGAGGACGGTTGGGGCTGGTGGAGGATTGTCAGCGGGAAATGGGAGGGAACAGCAATATTGCCTGAGGCTGTTTAACTATGTGCCAGCTTGGTGTTCTGAGTAGAGATGCTCTGTTGGGACCTTGGGCCTGGGGGTGGGAGCTGGGCCGCCCACTGGCTCCTCCTTCAGGTTGTCAGGAGAGCCCAGAAGTTGTCCCTGGAGGTTAGAGGTTATTATGGAGGTTTCATTATGTAGGCATGATTGGTTAAATCCTTGGTCATTGGTGATTAACTCAATCTCCAACCCTTCTCTTCCCAGAAGTTGGGGAGGGGGCTGAATGTTCCTAGCTTCTAAGCCAGGCTTGGTCTCTCTGGTGACCAGCCCCACCCTGAAGCTTTTAGGGGTCCTCAGCCACCAGTCGTCTTAGCATATAAAGACACTCTTGTCACTCCAGAGATTCCATTTCAGGAACTGAGTGCCAGAAACTGGGACAAAGAGCAAATATTTATTTTTTATTATATACATATACATATATGTGTGTGTATGTGTGTGTTAGGTAGATAGCAAGGGATTCCAGGTCTCCTAGGGATGAAAGTGGGTGCCAAGTGGCATAGGTACAATAGAGTCTAGAAGGTGACTTAGAACAACCTAAGGCTAATTATCATGTCATTAGCTTAAATCTACATTGTGGTTCACCCCCCAAAATGGACTTTCAGAGAGGCTCATGGGAGATCCGCATGTGCAGTAAGACTCAGGTCATATAATTCCCAACTGTCCAGTCAAAGTGGTTCCATGGTGACATCTGAGCCACGAGGAGGGCCCAATCCAGACACTATAAACATGACCCAGACCATGACCACGGCCTTTTTTGCTTTCACAATGTGTCCAGTCGTCATCCGTGGTGTATGTATTGTGAACTAAAACAAAATTTTAAGGCTCACCCCTCACCAGCTGACTGAATGGACCCCCTCGTGGTCAAAGGGATATCCCAAAACTAAATTGCCTGCCAGGAGGAGGGAGGTCAGACATGCTTCATCATGCCCTTCCCCTTCTTGGAGACATCCTTTGTAACCCGTTAACAAGCCTAAGGGTATTCAAGACAAACCTGCAGGTCCTCAATTTACACAACAAATATATGTCCCATGGCTTATCTCTGATTAAGAGCTTCTTATCTTAAAACATTCTAAGCCTCTAGACAAAGCTTCATGTCTTTAACCAATTACAAGTCAAAGAATTTTCAAACCAACCTATAACTTATAAGCTCCCCTCCCCCCACTTCGAGATGGCCCACCTTTTCAGGCCAAACCAATGTATGCTTCCCATATATTGATTTATGACTTTACCTGTAACCCCTTGAAATGTATAAAACCAAACTGTAACCCAGCCACAGGGAGTCTACTTGCTCAAGGCTTCTTGGGCATGGCTCCAGGTAAGTCCTGGTAGTCCAGGTAGTCCTCAAATTTGGCTCAGGGTAAATCTCTTTAAAATAATTTTACAGAGTTTGGTCTTTTTTTCCCATTGACACTATCTTCCTCTGTAAACCTATATCTTGCTCTTGCTCTATAATCTTATCTTGCTCCGCCTCAATAAATTTCACCTCATGCTTGCCTTTGGTGAGTCTGATCATTCTTCAGCCAAGAGAGCACCAAGAACCAAGAACACAGAACGAGATTAGCAAACCCGACATATTTATATATATATATATATATATATATATATATATATATATACACACACACCACTCAGGGAACAGTTTTGTCCCGTCTTCCCTCCCTAGGCAGGCCAGACTGGCCTAAGGTGAGAAATGGACCAGCTGGGGCCAGGCTGAGCTGGGTAAAGCAGAGGTGAATGCTTTACACATCCCAAAGAGGGCTTACCAGGAAAAGTCTAAAAAGCTTCAAATTCTAAAGACAAGAGTGAGAACAATAGAAGTATGAAGTTTGCAAGAGAGACACAGAAAGCATGTTCAGAGAGAGACGTGAAGCTCCCATGGCCCAGGGCTGACAGCTTTTCACTGATGCTCGAGGCTAAGTTTCTGAGCAGGGGAATATTAAGAGCACCTGTGCTGCCCACACAAGTTCCAAAAGGGCCCTTCCAATGCTGAGAGTCTATGTATGACACTTATTTCAAAAGTAACTGTCAGGTCAAATAAATAAATAGACTATGAAAAAGTACTAGGATTCATTTCCTAAATAAAAAACCAAAATCAGTGAGTTGATGTTACATTTGAAAGTTTTGCTTCAAGAATATGCACTATTAAGGAGAAAGATGGCTTGAGATAAAAGATAAATACAATGCCTTAATTTAAAGAACGTGTTCCGTTTGTAAACCCTTCCAAAAATAAAATGTGGAGGAATATGTGTGTTCCATAATCCTCATTTCTAAAATGACTCAGATACATGATTGATTTAGTATTGAATATTTAGTGGCTCAACATTTCTAAGGTCGATTCTAAACACATTCACGTATCACTGCGGATATTCCCTATCTAGATACAAAGACAGAACTCACTGAAGAATGCCAAGGACACGTGAAGAACATCCCACATCCCAGTAAGGGACAGCTTGTCTTTATCTTCACACAGCCATTTACTGCTTCCATGAAGGCATTTGTCCAAGTTCTGAGTTGGGTCATTTTTAAAACCTTGTAAATAAAAGAAGAAATTAGCAAAGATATTAAAAGAAAGCTTTTAGAATTGTTTGAAAAGGGACAAAAATAAAGAAACTCCTTTTTCCATAAACAGCTAGAAATGAGAATTTTAGGTAAATTTTTAAAAGGCAGTTAAGTCCCATTTTCTGAGGCCCTCATCGTATGTGTATATACTGTATTTTAATGTTGTGAAACTGAAGCAAAGACAGGATTTTACAGTCTCTCACTGGTTCAAGGAAAACTGCTTCTGAAAAGACCTATTTTCTCATTAGATGTGAATTTGGTATTTACAAAACAATTTAGATTTAAGGATGTGGATCAATGAAACCAACCAAAAAAGATATTATGGGCAATTCCTTTTATCAATAGAAACACAGCAGTACCAAGAATGGACAGGCAATGTTAAGTTTCCAACCCTTGAAGTACCTTTAGCAGTATTCCGTGCACACAGGAAAGTGTTCCTCCTTAACAGCTCGGGTTTCCTTTCTTAAAAAACCTTTCATACTGGAGCAAATAACAAAATGGAGTGTGTCTTCCTTCTGCGAGAGTCCCCAGGCCGGTAGGACTGTGGCTGACATCGTTTTCCACCTGGGATGCAGGATGGGGCTTGACCCGCAGAGGCACAGCCCATCGCTGGCACTTCTTTCTGAGTCTGCCTCCTTGCTGCCATCCAAAGCCTTTTCCGAGACAGGAACAACCACATCCCAGCTTGCCGCCTGCCTGCACTACCGCTGTGCGGCCAGTGTCCCTGCCGTGGGACCAGGTTCCCATTAGTGTCCCAGAGCAGCCCCATCAGTATTCTCCCCATGACCGAACCCACAGGAACCGGCAAAAGACAATCACCAAGAGACAAGTCTGGAATACAGATGTCCTGCATACACTTCTAGGTAATAGCCATAGTAATTCAGTCTCCGTGCTGGACATGACTGAAAAATAAATGAGTAACACAGATGCCACTGTTACTTAGAGTCAGATCCGCAGAAGCAGGACAGAAGTCCCAGCAAACACCTCAGTAATTATTTATCTGCTACATGATTGTTCTTATACAAAAGAATCACAACTGTCCGGTGTGAAAAGAGACACTTAAACTTACAGCCAGTTTGAGTCTTGGGCCTTCCACTCGCCAACTGCGTGTGTTCTGGCAAGGTGTAATGTCTTCATCTGTGCCTAAGTCCAGGCTTGCTGGGAGAGTTAAGGGAGCTTCTCCTGGAGCCGAGGCAGAGGATGTTACACCCTTCCTGACCAACTCTCGGTGGCTCCATGTCAAGTCACTCTACTTCATCCTCCTTGATTCTAATAACTGGCCTCTTGCCTGGCTCAGAAGCCACAGGGCCCCCACTGCCCAGTCCTTTCCTGGCCCCAGTTCTCATTATGGGACTTGGTATCAGTAGTGTTCCTGAGTTAATCGAGCACATATGTAGGATTCCTATTATGATACAGGCACCGAGCAACATGCGTACATTCTCTGCACTCGTGGAATTTACAAGTAAATGAGAGAAATGGACAATCCATGCACTAATAAATGAGGAACAAGCTGGGGAAAGTGCTCTGAAAAAGCAGCACAGGATGAAGTGAATACTGGGGAGACCAGCGTTTCGAGGGAGGCTTTTCCAAGGAAATGACCCTTGGGCAGAGAGTTGAGGGATGAGGAGTTTAAGCAAAGGGGGGCTGGGAAGAAGGTGGCAAGGAGTATGGCACAAGAGTAGCTGGCTTGGCTCAGAGACCATGTTTGGCATTTGGACTCTGTCCTAAGAGCCATGGGAAATCAATAAAGGGTTATAAGCAGGGTGACAGCAAAAATTAGATTTGCATTTTTAGAACTCACTGGTAGTGTGGAGATAATATATTGGGCAGGTGAAAGAGCAGAGTGGGGAGACGGGTCAGGGGGCCATTGCCATGATCTGGATAAGAGTAGATAACAGCCTGGACTGGGGGGTGACAACACACAGCACAGTGCCGAACGCTGGGCTCACAGGGCTAAAAAGGACGGCTTAGTCTCTGCCTTCATGGAGCTTACAGGGAAGTCATTAGACCGGTATTCACAGCTGGGATGAGTAGAATGGGGGAGAAGAGTCCTAGGAGTGCACTGAGCAGAAATTCTGGGATATCCTGCTGGTACTCTATCCACTCCTAGCTGGCCTTGGGACAGCTATTCCAAGAATAAGCCCTGCCCCTTGAATCCCAAACTAGTGGCCCATTCATAAACCATCTAGGTGCTGATTCTTGCCTGAATTTCTGAGTATCACTCTTCTTGGGTTTCACCTCTTTGATAAAATGGGCACCTGCTGAGTATCAATTAGGAAAACCTCCACCATCATCAGGTGCAACCAGGTCAGCATCCTCAGCACCCGACCCTCACCAGTGGGGGGCTCTGAGCCAAATACTCAACCTCCCTATCCCTTCCTGGTTAGACCCCTACCGAGTTCCACCGGTTACCAAGATACAAGAGCAACTCTTCTCTAGGTATAGTGGAAGAGGCACTTGCATTAAAATCCCTTAGTTTGCAGCACAGAAAACTATTGGAAAATAGGAAAATTATACATTCTCATCTTAATAGATTAATGACCAGTTTTGCTGAATTATTTTCATCAAGGAGAGATTGTTATTTAATATAATAGCTTTGTTAATAGACACAAAGTCAGAGAAGAGCTAGTACTTTTGAAAGGCACTCATACCAAATATTTATTGATATTCTTTCTGAAATAGGTGACTTTCTGAAAAGAGCGGAACCATCATGCCTTTCATTTTAGGTTTCAAAGTATGAAAGGAAAAAGAGAACCTGGTGAAAACCCTGAACTCATAAAAATAAAGCATAATGAAACAAAAACAGAATTTTAGAATAAGTAACTGGGTGTGGTGGCATGCACTTATAGTCCTAGCTATTTGGGAGGCTGAGGAAGGAGGATCAGTTGAGCCCAGGAGTTCTAGGCTGCAGTGTGCTATGATCACACATGTGAATAGCCACTGCGCTCCAGCCTTGGTGACACAGAGAGACCCCCATCTCTAAATATAAAAAATAAAAAGAATTTTAGAATAAGTGGTTATTATGACTTTTGCACATATAAAATTCACATGGTGGGGTGCATAATAAAAACAGCTGGGCATGTTAGTAGTATATTGCTGAATGATAATTTGCATTGATGGTGTCCTCACATTAACCAATTCAAGCAAACTTAATAATGAGAAGATTGAAGAGGAAAATAAGACTCTGGCTCAGTTAGAATAATGATTAATTCACAACTGCAATTAACACCTTGGAAGGTCTCAATAGAGAAGCTGGCACAGCAGCAGGGCTGTAATTAGACTGTTTATGTCTGAGCTGAACTACATCAATGAGGTGGGAACAGGTTCAGGCCCTATCTCTATTTTTAAAGAAAGAAAAGACTTAGGTCTTCTGGAACTAAGGTTGATACAATGACTTGTCTTTATAATATATTTTAAAAGAAATTCTCATACAGAAGTAGGATCCCTACCTTCTCCCTTAAACACACACACACACACACACACGTACACATACACCACAAAACCATCTCTCTTCTGATTTCTTCAGGAAATTAACAAAAGAAACATGAGGATCATAAATTATATAACATTTACTTCTAGCGCTTCTTCTTATCTTCTCCACAATTGTAGAGCAATTTATGTAAATAACTTTGATGTCAGAATTAAAATTTGGTTTTTAATTTATGTTCAAAAGCATAAAAATGTGCAGGTGTTATTGAAACGACTGATGTGTGACCAACAATTTTTCCACGTTAGGCATGAAGAAAGGACTGCCCTTTGGTTTGTGATTACAGCAGCTATTCACAGAGCCTGCCTCTGCAGTTTTGCCTCTGGGAGTCAATAAGGAGACCAGCTATCTGTCTAATTGCCTTTTATGCCCTCAGTCACATTGCCTGCCATACATTGGGTAGGAATCTGTCCTTAAGACAGACCACAAAGTCACTGTCTGAGTTACTTAGACATTCATAGCAACTAAATCAGATCACTGTGAGGCAAGGTAATCAACTGCTTAGGAACTAGCTGCCACTAATCAGTGGCTCACCGGCAAAATCAGCCAATAATCAAGTTTTGGTGGATTGGGTGAATGGTGCTGGCAGCAGCCTCCTTGCTCTGGGAGGGACAGTGTGATATGGCGATATCCCAATCAAATCAACTTTCATTTACTTCATGGTTAAACATTTTTTTTAGCTTTAGAAAAAGGGTATGATAGAAGGGTCTCAAAGCGAAACAACCCTTTTGTTTAATTACAAGAATGCTGAGGATTATAGATGTTTATTGGCTGAATAAAGGTACGTAATATGATGAATGCACAACAGGGTCAGTGGGCGAGAAAGAGCACCAGGCTGACGTTGGGGTTCTTGGAAGTGTTGAAGGAAAAATTCAAACTCTAAAATAATTTAAAGAGGTTTATTCTGAGCTGAATATGAGACCTTGGTCAGAGGGACAAGTTCTCAAAAGGTCTTGAGAAAATGCATCTGAGGCGGCCAGAGGACGCTTTGGATTTATACGCTCATGGGAATAGAAGTACAGGTAAAATTATAAATCAATACATAAAAGGTATACATTGGCTCGGCCCAAAAAGGTGGGACATCTCGAAGCTGGAGCTTACAAGTTATAGGTATGTAAAAATAAAATCACAGCCTAGGGTACCTGTGAAGAGCTGGCCCCACAGATCATTCATTAAGGAAATTTCTTGCTAACCTCGCTTAAGCAAGGAAGAGCAAATTGTACCTATGTTTAGCACCTAAAACTACAGCCTATCTGATTCTACACTAATAATGAATTACAAGTTTATCTTACAGGTTAACAGTACTAGAGATAAGACAGAATCAGGCATTCTTCCTCCTACCCAAGGACATCTACATAACTGATGCTTCCTTCGCTCCCTTATTTCATATAGGTTGCCCAGATGAGGTGAGAAACCCCCTCTGACTCCATAGCATGCCAAAATCATGGACTACTTCAAAAGTATATCGTCTATCAGTGTATACATCTGCCACCTTTCTTCCAGCCAATTTGCAAGCTATCGTTAATGCTATTAATTCAGCTATGGTGGCTGACTTTACTCTTTGGAGCTGGGCACTTTCTATTATGTCTACCATGGAATTACTTCATCATCCCTCAAATAAGTACCACCTGGGAACCAAATTAATTCAGCATTCCTTATTTTTTTTTTTTTTTTTTTTTTGAGACAGAGTCTTGCTCTGTTGCCAGGGCTGGAGTGCCGTGGCATCAGCCTAGCTCACAGCAACCTCAAACTCCTGGGCTCAAGTGATTGTCCTGCCTCAGCCTCCCGAGTAGCTGGGACTACAGGCATGTGCCACCATGCCCGGCTAATTTTTTCTATATATTTTTAGTTGTCCAATTAATTTCTTTCTATTTTTAGTAGAGACGGGATCTC
>CAUYRT010060579.1:0-25644 GCA_963574885.1 Lepilemur ruficaudatus
TAAATGTTTTCACTTCTTTTGCTTTACATAACATTATCATGGGAGTTCATGTTGTGTTTCTTTTATTATCACAGGAGCTGCAAATATTTATTTTTAATATTCTAGTCTCAGAATAAGAAATGATATTCAGCACCACAGCACCGCACACTTACTTAGCATAAGAATGCATTCTATTTTAAAAACAATTGCATAGGTAGCAGCAGTACTGCAGCTAGAATAATGTATTTTGGGAAACATGGCTATATGATAAAAACATTGACTGCTAAATTATTGGTATAATCATGGGTGGTGCCTTCTTATGTTTGCCTTTCTTTGCCTTCCTCTGCCAAGGTCATATTATAGTCACATTTCGTGACTTTGAATCTTCAGCATCCTAATGCATTTGCATTTTTTTTATTTTCAGGAAAGAATTGATATTGTGCTATAAACATATTATAATAGTAATGTCAGGGAAAAGACTTTTCCTCTCTTTTCCTCTGACAATATTTTCTTGTTTTTCAAGTAAAGGACAAAATAATGAAAACAGATTGTAATTTCTTTTTTTCTCTTTTTTCTTTTGAATAATAAAGAACAAGTTTCAAAAAGGCATTTAGAGTTGCAAATTAGTATCTACACCTACCATTTCATTTTTAAAAAATTTATTCAGAATAGGATTTGGAGGATGGAGTAAAGAAATCTAAAATAAAAATCATTTTATTCTCTAAATACTGAGTTAAACAGTTCAGTGTACTAATTTCAAACTGCAAAAAAGGAGATAAAGATGTCCTATTCTTAAGATATATTTTTTTTCTGGCTTACAGATTTCCCATAGTGAACTATTCTTTAAGCTTTCTATTGGAGTACAGTATACATAATATAAATGAACCAGTGTAACCAGTACCTGGGTCAATAAACAGAACATGTCTAGTATCCCAGAAACCTTCCTGGAAATCTGTCATTGCCCACTTCATAGCAGTGACCTCTGACTTCTATTAACATAGATTAGGTCTACTTACACTTCACTTTTGGAAGATAGATTGGTCAATAGTTTCTGTCTGTATAGCTAGGTCCTATGTGCCTTTGCTTTCGACTGGGGCATGCCTTTGTTCACATTGAGATCATTAATAAAGAGCTTATCCTAACTTTAAGTCAATCAAATCAGAAACTTTTAGATTTGAACGAAATTTATAACCTGCTTCTTTCTAGCGTTGAGGTCTTGCTATACATAACAGAATTTTTTAAAAGTACATCTTATGTTAGAACATTACAAATATTCTTTTCTAGTTATTTTTAAATTTATAATAAATTATTGCTAATTATGGTCATTCTACTGTGCTTTCAAACACTAGAACTTACGCCTTTTGTCTAACATTGGAATGTTCCCAATACAAAGAAATGATAAATGTTTGAGGGAACGGATATCCCAATTACCTATATTTGATCATTCAGAGTGTGTTCTTGTAGCAAAATATCACACATGCTCCATAAATGTGTACAACTATTATGTATCCATAAAAATTAAAGAAAAAAGGTATGTCGTGGCTTACAGTTCTCTCAATGACGGAGTAGAAGATGGGTTAGCCCTATTCCTCACAGACTCTCTTACAAATATAAATGCCAGGCATAACATGCATAGGAAGAGTCTGAAAGGTACCAAGAAGAGGATAACTGCCTGAGGAACTCAGGACTTGAAAAAAGACACTGTGGTGAATTCCCTGGGTTTTCTTTTTGACTCTCATATGTTCTGGATGGGGCCCTGCAGAATCTCCAACCAGAACTGCCAAAAGGCACACACACAAAAAAAAAAAAAAAAGAAAAGAAAAAGAAAAAGAAATAAAGAAAAAAAAAAGAGTCCAAGGAAAGCCTGTTCCCCCTCACTGAAGGACTAGGAAAAGGATGCTTAACAGAGCAGAAGGGTTCTTTGATAATATTCACCATCTTTCAGCCAAACACCGGCAGAACCCTCCCACGCCTCACGGTTTCAGCAGGGCTGACAGAGTAGCTTACCTTTCGCCCTACCCTTCCACCTCCTGTGCAAGCGGCAGCTCTCCGACACCCCACCCTGCAGAAGCAGGCAGTGCTTTGATTCCCCCCACCCAGGGTGGTGTCAGTAGGGTGCAGCTGTGAGCCCAGCCTCTACCGTCAACAAGAAGCCGGAGATTAACGTGGTGGTGGTGGTAGATGATAAGAGATGATTCGTGTCCAGGGAAGGACAGAGCAGTAAAGAGTAAGATTTTATTACATTACTCAGAATTGCATGCAATTTAAAACTTATAAATTGTTTATTTCTGGAATCATCCATTTAATGTTTTCAGACCATGGTTGACCACAGGTAACTGAAACTGTAGAAATCAAAATCATGTGTAATAGGGGACTAGTATATTGGGATTATCTGACAAGGATTTTATTTATTTATTTATTTATTTATTTATATTTTAGAGACTGAGTCTCACTCTGTCACCTAGGCTGGAGTGCAATGGTGCAATCATAGCTCACTGCAGCCTCAAACTCCTGGGCTCAAGTGATCTTCCTGCCTCAATCTCCCAAGTAGCTGAAACTACATATGTGTGCCACTATGCCTGGCTAATTTTTTAAAAATAATTTTTAGAGATGGGGTCTCACTATGTTGCCCTGACAGGTCTTGAAATCCTGGGCTCAACTGATCCTCCCACCTCTGCCTCAAAGTTCTAGGATTATAGGTGTCAGTCATCATGTCTGGCAATTACAAGGATGCCAAACAAAGCACTATAGAACTACTTTTTTTTTTCGTTTTTTTCTTTCACACCGAAGTTAGGCATACATAGAACTACTTTAATAAGCAGTTTAAAATTCTCTGGAAACAAAATGAGCAAATAGAAAATTTCAACAAAGAGATAGAAGCTACCAAAAATAACAAAATCAAAATTATGGAACCAAGGACTACAGGAAATGAAATAAAATAGTTGATACATGAGCTCGGTAGTAGATTGGAGATGGCAAAGGATAGATGTGTGAATTTGAGGACAAATCAATAAAATTTGTCCAATTTGAGCACAGAGAAAATAGACTGAAAAATAAAATTATAGAACAGAGCCTGTTGTATAATCTAATGTGAGCTATTGCAACAGTGTTACATATTTAAGTCCTTCTGAGTCACTCAAACAGCCTCTATCTACAAGAGTGCTCAGAAACAATTCAGCAAGGTTTCTCAGTCCCTGATCTGCCTTTCATGGCTCTATGTTGGCAGAAATTTCCCCCTGAAGGTCATGGGCAACTAGACTCCGTAGTGGAGACCTTGCTAAAGAAATCATCACTTAGATTTATTTTCTTTGGATTTTATTCTATTAGCTTTTCAAGCAGAGCAAAGTTGAAATGATCATAACACTTGATACTATAATGTATATAGATGATGTTCTGAAAAATAAACACACTAATAAGTAAGTGTGAGCATATATTGAAAAGACTTTCTGCACTGCTCACAGGAATTGCTGGAGTAGCTGAAGCTCTCTATGTGGAAATCCCAATAAAAGCCTAATATTTCATGCTGTTTCATTCACAGCCATGTGCTGCATCCTCCCAGTTGACCTAATGAAAGCTAGACTGATAAAAAGAAATACAGGAAAGCTAAACTTGTATAAACATAGAGGAATGCTGGAGAGAAGGTCAGAAAAACACAGCTTTTTGGTAATTACTGTTAAATTACCTACAGTTTATTTGCACGCAGTGTGCTCATGCTGACAGCACAGCATTTCACTAATTTAACACTAGTTTATTCTCTGATCATGATTCTTTCTATTCCTGAATTTTTGCAGCTTCTGTGTGCCATTTTGCCAATCTACATAAACTTTCCTCCTCTCAGGGGGCGCTGCTTTCCCAGGTTGTGCAGATCACATTATTTTAGAGCATTGAAGTGTGCACATTTTCATCTCAGGCCATCAGGTGCTGACCAGCTCTGTCTGTTTCTGAATGGCCTTGATTTCAGATGAGCATAAATAGAGTAGCTTACATGAGATCATTGAAACTGTACAATTGGCTCCAAAACAAAAAACAAAATGCCATCTCATTCTGTAATATGTCCAATGTCTTATTATTATATTTACCTCCCACTCTCCTGACTTTTCAGTTCCTGATTCCCATGGGGCTCTGGGCTGCAGCTCAGGGGACAATTGGTGCATGTCCATTAATTCCCACAGTGTGATGAACCAATGGGCCATCCTATGCTGATTGTCTTCTATCAGCACCTAATGCTGTGTTGTGCTTGGACTGTTAAAATATTCTCTTCTGCTCACTCAGATAGGAAGACTGTACACTCCAGGACACAACACTGCCTTGGCAAGAAGCGTCATGGAGGCCAACAAATGGTTCCTTTGTCTTAGGTTTGGGAACGCTCAACACAGCAGATTGAGCTTGGTGCCTGTCGGTCCTCAGAAATTGAGTTTGAAAGTGGAATCATGCTTGAAATGGGGAGAGTAAGTGTTTCTTACCTGAGATAAATAGCCAATTGTTTACATACAAAATAGGAAACAAGTTGTGTCCTGGTTTCAGAATGGCTTGTGGAGAGGGGACTTCCAGCTCGTCTCACACATCTGATCAGAACCAAGGCATCTAAGCAGTTTATGCACACAGCTCCTCTCACTTTCACCTGGAGTCAAGAGGAAATAGAAAGAGAAAGGCGCCATCTCTCCTGCTCTGACACACGATGAGAGCAGAAGGTGATGCAAGGGTACCCCAAAACCTTCACAACAACTGCAGTTTCTATACACTACAGGTGGTTGCAGAAGGAGGGGCAAACATGTAGCCTGAGTGGATGAGAAGGACACCTTGGCACCTCAGATCCAGTTCTCCCCACTGGTCAGTCAGCATTAGAGACTGTCTTTGAGGCAGCAGACCACCAGAGTGACCCCACGGTGTGGGAACCACAATGTCTGAGCTATGAGCCCATACTCCATGACAAAGGCTGTAACAATACATGATATTTAGTAACAACAATAAATTATTATTCTGTTTCTTAATCTGAAAATTAAAAAAAAAAAAAAAGAAATAGAAAGGGAGAAGGATAAAACAAAGGAGCTCTCCTCTGCAGACATTTGTCATATGTCCACATCAATTGCCCACATCCTCCTGAGACTGTCCCACTGGAGTCTTTCTCTCCACTTCTCACGCTACTCCCTCTCTCCTTTCATTCAGCCTCTTACTAGCTTTAATTACTATTTCCTCTTGAAATCTCTGTCCTCTCCACTGTTCTCAGGCTATAATCCTCCCCTGAATAGTTACCAAGTATCAAAGATCTTTGTGTGTCTTGAAAATTGTCTTTGTCTCTAGTGTAAATGGCAAGATCTATCCACTATTACCTCTGCCTGATTCGGCTACTGCATGTAAAAGATGCGAACTTTTAAGATTTGAGGTTAGAGGGAAGAATCAAGGGGTCTGGGTATTTTCCACTCAGGATTGAAATTTTTTCAGTGTGTGTATGTTGGGGGGCGGAGAGAGAGACTTATCTGTATGCACCACTATGAAACCTGGTGATATATTCAGGGTTAGATAGGGATAGGTGAAGTTAGGAGGGTTCTAATCAGTTATTCAAGGAAGATCTCACTGGTGATATTAAATATGATATGAGACATGAATGACTGAAGGAGGCAGCCATGGGAAGATCTGGTGGGGAAAAAAGCCCACCAGGAGGAACCCACTTGTGCCACAAGCCCTGATACTGTCCAGAAACTGATGTGTTTGGTAAACAATGAGAAGGCAGTAAGACTAACCTTGATCAGTGAGTCATCAGACAGTCAATTGACAAAGCAGATAGAAGCCAGATCATGGAGGACTTTGAGATTCAATTAAGGATTTTGATTTTGATTTCAAGTGCAGAGACAACCACTGGAACAATTTGAGCAAGTATGTCTCATACTCTGACTTGCAATTGAAAATATCACTTGAGCAGCCATGTGGAGAAGAGGAAAAGAATAGAGATAAGTTAGGAGGCTGCTACCAAACTCCATACTGGCTTAAGTTCAGGTGGTAGCAGTGAATAGGGAGAGAAATAGTTGCATAGGAGACATGTTTTCTGGGTAGAGCCTTACAGATGGACTGGAAGAAAAGGTTAATGTAATGAAAAGGGCATGTTGGCATCTGGATTTCTGGGCTAAGCAACTAAGTAAATGGTAGGGCCATTGACTGAGAGATGAGACTGTAGGGGAGGCAATTTTAAGGGTTCAGATGTGGAATCAAGTGACATTTTGTTACCTGTTAGCCATTCAGATAGAGATCTAAAGTAGGCAAGTTGAATAGGTGAGCTAGAGATTTTTGCTAAAGGCTGGAAATACAAATCTGGGCACCATTGACAAATGCATAATATTTTTTAAATGCTATGGTTGAAATTACATACAAAGCAATGCTTATTATATAAGAGTAGGGGCTTATGAATTAGCCTTTTAACCAATAACAGAGTGAATGTACAGAGGAGGCAGCTGGGGGAGATCAGGCATGTGGCGGCCACTGACACCTAAGGAGAAAGCAGTCAGGTGTGCTGACAAACGTGACATGGAGGTCAATGCCTCCTCACCCACACAGGCTGGGGTGGTAGGATCAGGATCCGGGCTGCACTAAATTGAATGGGCTATGATGAAGGAGAGGCAGCAATTATAGATGATTCTTTCAAGAAGTTTGGCTATGAAATGGTACTGAGAAATGGGGCAAAGCCTGGAAAGAGTTTAGAGTTAAGGAATGGCTTATGCATTTACTTGAAGTTGAGAAATACTGCACCATAATGGGAATAAACCAAGGGAGAACAATTGCATTACAAACAAAGTAATAATAAGGCATAACCCAGGAGCAAAACTCATGAGAAGGTAAGAGGGGCTGGTCTTTACCCTGTAGTGAAAAATGACAGGCACATGGGTACTTTGTCCCTTTTTACAGGAGGGAAAGCCAATGCAGGAGGTGGGTTAAATTTTGTGGAGGGAAGTTGAGGAAGTTCCCCTTTGGATTGCTTCTGTTTCCTTAGTAGAAGGCAAGATTACCATTAGAAATGGGGATATGTGGTAAGAGGAAAAGCCATGGAATAGTCTCATGAGACATTTGGGAGAGCATTTGTACTAAAGAAGTGTACTGCACAGTGTCAAATCATGACATGGTCCTGTAGGGATGGCTCCTTCCTTTAAAGATAACCTTGACCATTTGAACATCATCAGAATACAATCATAATTAATACCACTTCCCACCACCCCAGTGCTTTGGCTTTAAATTCTGTGAGATGTGACATACATCTTAGGCATTTTCCAAACACATTTGTAAAATTTGATTTTTCCCACCTTGGTTGACACCACTTTTATAGAAACTATGACAGTCACAATAGGTCTGTAAAACATTTCTCTAATATATTTGTGTCAAGAAGGAAGGCTATAAGTTTGTTTCATATTGGCTTTATCCACTCAGTCAACCATCCCTTGACTGCTGCATGCCATCATGCTGCTAAACACCAGGGTTACACAATCAGACATAGTGTCCTTCTCCAGGGCCCACCTGGCAAGGGTACAATGTCAATATGGTGACCATAAAGGTAAGTGAGGACAGCTGTGGAGACAGAGCACGGACACAAAACCATAAAACCCAGCCTGACAGACAGAGGGATGGCTCCTTGGAAGTAGAAGAACATGACACCTGACCTGTGTTTGAATGATGAGTGGCAGTCAGCCAGGGGAGAGGTGGGAGAGATTGTGTGCTCCAGGCACACAATCTAATGACTGCTGCACAACGTGGGAACATATGGGAGCATAGCAGGGTGTGGGCACACAATTAACTCCACATGCACTGAGTACACTGTGATGGAGAGACAGCAATGAAGCTGGAGACCAGGTGTAGGGAGAAAACAGAAGCCCTTCTGGAACTCACCCAGGGGGCTGGAGTTAGTGTCAGGACCCTGGGAGCTGTTCAAGAGAGTTAAGCATGAAATATATTGAGAGCATTAAGGATAGTAAGAGGAATGGGATTGGTCCGATGTGCACTTGCGGTGTGTTGTTATAGTAATCAAGGAAGGCCATCCACCAGGATTTACAGATTTTGAAAATGACTGAAGAACCTATCTATACAACTTGCTGTTGGAGTTATAGTCCATTAGAAGCTCTCTGAATTCATTTCAGAAGAAAAGAAATGCACAAGGGGCTACCATGTTGAAATCATAGCCCAGATTTGTCAGCTTAGGATGACACTTAATGCGTCATACATGGGTGAGCTAAGTAAGATGAAGCTAACATTGTTAGACAATATTTGCATATTTTTAAATGCAGCTACAATAAAATTGTCTGAGGAATATGACTGGGTTTTTCCATTTCAAGTTTTCTAAATGTGATCTAAAGCGTCCCATAGAGCCCCGGGTTCCATTTCCCATGCAACCACTGCAGGGAGATGAGTCTGCCTCATGATGTGATTACCCCATAATGCATGAGTTTGACACATAAAAAGCCACTTGGTCTGTGTTGTCAGTTGCTACTACCACTTTGTGTAGCTTTTTGTATTTAGCCTGAGTCCAAATCCTTTCCTATTACTGCCCACACCCTTGTTCGAAACACACACACACACACACACACCTGCCATTTTTCAATTCAGGCTAAACTTTGGATCTACCATCTGAAGGAAGGTGTCGTTAGCAGTATTAGCAAGAGGTTGTCAAGCCTTTGACAACTTCCTGCTTAATGCAATTTACTGATCTTTCTCTCTCTCTCTCCCCACCCCACCGCACTCCCCGTTTCTCTCTCTTAATGATGCCCCTGGTTTCATAGATAGCATTTTTTTCTTGCAATAAGGTTGTGGTACAGATGAACATCCTTTAGTGAAAATCAACTGTTGTACAACTGCAGCAGCTTGCTGCCAAAGAAAACAGAAGTTACTTTAGAGACAATTTGGGTAATGACTTTAATGAACAGCAACAAGCAGCTTTCCAGTGATTTCTAAGAGGCGTATGTAACCCAATTTCTAAGGAGAATAGCTTGCATTGCCCAATTACTCTGGGTCTATCCTAGTTCCTAGCTGCCAGTCAGATTTCTGCAGTTTTAACATCCAAATATGAAACCCCTTGACTAGTGAGAGACCAGGCCCTGTACAATAACAGAGAAGTGAAGAAGGGGTGTTAGGGAATTTGAGAATAAAGCATGAAATCTGTTAGAGGGGAACCTACCATGGCTTAACCTTTGGATTAATCAATTCAACTTTGTAAGCCTTATTTTTATTACCTGTAAAAAAAAAAAAAAAAAGGCCCTGCCTACCTGAACTGCTTTTACTCACAACACTTCTGACACCAATTTTATGGTATCTTTTTTCCCTGCCAATCAATTTTCCAACTTTCTAGACACCAACTGGGCATCCCACATTTCAATTCAATTTTGACACTAATTACCCAGAATTAGTGCAGACTCCACAGGCTAAGAACTCAGCCCCACAAAACTGCCCCCACTTCAGATGCCAATCCCAAGTCCCAGGGTGCTATCTGCACTTCTGACCAATCAGTTATAAATTGGGGATTTCCATGACCCCCTCCTCATGTTATATAATTTGCTAGAACAACTCGTAGAACTCAAGAAAGCAGTTTACATGCTATTACTAATGTATTACAAAGAGTACAACTCAGTAACAGCCAAATGGAAGAGATGTATAGGTCAAGGTACAGAGCTGCCAAGCCCTCTCCAGGTGTGCCCCCCCTCCCAGCACCTTAGGGTGTTCACCAACCTGGAAGTCTGAATCTAGTAGTTTAAAGATTTTTATGGAACTCAATCTCCAGTCCCCAGACCCTGCCTAGAGGTGGGTCTGAAAATTCCAGCTCTTTAATCACTGTTTTTTTTGGTGGCTGGCCTGACATTGAAGCTGTTCATGGGCCCTACCCTAAGATATCTTACCAGCATAAATTCAGGTATGGTCAAACGGAGTCTTTATGAATAATAGGAGACACTCCCACTGCTCCAAAAATTCCAAGGGTTTTAGGAGCTCTGTGCCAGGAATCAGAGACAAAGACCAAATATATTTTTGTATTATGCCACACTACTGTAGAGGATTATAGGGAATATTAAATAGGCATGCTACTGGGGAGTGTTTTATAAATTCTGAAGTGACAAATGATGCAAGTATTTTGATGATTTTCGATAATTTACTGCACATGAACAGTGCCTTGCTTCATTATCAAGTTTACTGATTCTAATGAGCAACAGGATTTGATTTTAATGGTTTTAATTTTTCTGATCTGATATTTATTTTCCATACTCTCCCAACATCATTTAGGAGAAAACTCTTCCAAACATTACCCTTGAAATTTGGACATACTGATGTTGAAGGTAGTTATAATGGCCAAATCAATATGAGATTAAATAATTATCAAAGAGCTCTACCAATCAATGGCCTGCAAAAGATCAACCACCTTCATGATCTTGATATCAGGGACTGATGATCCAATCATAGCAGTGATCAATATATTTGGTTATGAAGATATAAAAAATGTGAAAAATTCTGCATCATCATCTCACATTTCAGTGTGATGGAGAAAAGATAGCCACATAACCAGACACTTTATCAAAAGCTCAGCCATTTGAAAACATTAGGAATATTTTTATTGATAGGGCATTTGTTTTGTCTGTTTGTTGGTTTGCACACACAGCCCCTTCTAGTTCCTGCACAAGATCTACAACATTGTAGGAACCCAGTATAAGGTCATTTTCTTTCTGCCTCATTGCAAACTTCCTAACATCTTTACCTGCCTTTTGTTTGTTTTTGTTTTTTGTTCTTTTGTTTCTTTGAAAATCAACATTCTGGAATTTTTTTGAAATCACAATTCTCATCTAAGGATTGTAACAGTTTGGCAGTGCTTCATACAACAGAGTTGTTCTGACTGAAAAACATTCATTTTAGCCATAGACTTAGGAGAAATTCAGTATTTCTTTTGAAATTACTTTTTCTTTTTCCATTCTCTATTAAACTGACCAAGACCCTGATACAAATGTCTAGAAACAGGCACGGTTTACATTTGCCTACAATCTCCCATTGGATGAATTTCTGTATGAGTTTGTACTTTTCTCTGTTACTGAATGTTGCCAGATGATCTGAGATAATTACAGCATCCTAGATTCTACCTTCTCATCCTCTGACATTCCCCAATACTCAAATACCCTTTCCTGACTCACTGTCCCCCTCACTAGCAGTGCTCATCATCCTTTTACCTTGGTCCTTTATCATAGAAAGTCACATTTTCTTGATTTTTTTTTTTTTTTTTTTGAGGAGAAGGAGAGAGAGAGATGTACTAATTTTCCAGCAAATGAGGAGGCTGGAGACTCCTGTTTATAATGCTGTCCTCCTAATAATAAGCAGAAATACAGAGCTTTTAAAGGAAGGCCATTCAGCTTCAAGCAACTACACCAACTACAGTTGATGATTCTGATGGTCCCATCCCCACCTAAGATACTCCTGTGGCCTCCGCCCACCTGGGAGGCCCATCTGTACCTCCAGGACCCCCACCAGACTCCATTTCGTCTGCTTGGTCTGGGAGGGTGGCAGTTCCATCCAGCCATCTGCTGTAGCACAAAGAGCAAAAAAAGACAATACCTTGCCCCTCCCAACCACTGGCCTGAGACAGGGATGCAGATTTGAGTTCTCAAAAGGGAGTGGAGGATGTTTTAAAGAGACAGAAAATATTTTTGCCATTTTTTTCAGGTCATCCCCTCCATAACATATTCCCCATTGTCAATATGTTTCCGCTTTACATTTCCATGGAATAGCAGCGGCACACCCTGGAGGTGTCTGCTTGGCCTTTTGCAGCCCTGGACTTCTCTGCTTGAGGAAGCGCTGGATTCTAACTCCCCTGCCTGTGAGTGGATCAGCCTACACACCTCCGTACCCTGCTGTGGTAAGGTCTAGTAGAAAGAGACAGGGACCAGGAGTCAGAAAATTCAAATTCTGATCTTATTCAACTGATCAGCTCCGGGACTAAGAATAAATCATTTATCCAGCTTGAGAAGTTGCCAACTTACCTTTGAAATGAAAGATGGATTCTAAAGGCCCTTCCAACTCTCCCCTTCTATAGACTAAATGCCAAGAAAAATTCTGTGTTCCAGAACAGTGTTCACCAAGGGCCCTGTTGAGAGTCCTGGCCTCTGTCTTTACTTGTCATGTCAGGATTACCTGAGTCATGAAGTCCACAAAGTTACGGGTTTGAACATATACCTTCTGATCTAACTTAGCCTCAAGTGCCACTAATTTCCACAGCCTGACAGCTGTTTAAATCAAGATGGACTGTTTTGAAATTCACAGCATTGTCAAACTTAGCCTGGATTAGATTCTGTAAAGACTATTTCAGCCAATTGTGATGAAGTCACTGAGGGAACTCCTAAATAGACCCAGGACAGTATAATTGTTTCAAATGCAAAGTAAATGAAAATCTCTCCTTTAATGTAGAACTGGATTCTAAATTTTAAACTAGAGAAAGGTCACATTTTTAAATGCTAGAATCCTTAAACAAAGACGTAACATTGGATAGTAAAAGGGCACCATTTATTAATGGTAAAACCAAATTGTGAGTTTGGAAAATATTCATCATTCAAGAAATTTTCTGTTACCACAAACATTAGATGTTTGTGAAGGTTATATGTTTTTAAATCTTCTTCTAATTTGTGATTTAAAATCTCTGCTTGAACTTGTTATCCTTCATTTCTACTTTTCATCTCCAAAGAAATATGGATTGAATCTAGGTTCTCCAGCTACAGAATATTAAAACACTTTAAAAGCTATTTTCTAAAAAGAGTCATGTAGCAGCAAATCTAAGATCTGTTATGTCTTACATATTGATACATCTGGATAAGAGGTTACTATAAAGCCCAAATAACGGTGTTAAATCTAAGGACATAAGTGCAAGCTTCCTTTTTATCAATGGAAGACATATTTTTCATTAAAAACTGAATAATCAGAGAAAAGTTTTAAATAGACTCAATCAGGGTTTCATCTACATCAATGGTTTTCAAGAATGTGCAATTTTTCCCCCCAGGAAACATTTGACAACATCTGGAAACATTTTTGGTTATTACAACTTAGGTGTAGAGAGTAGGTAGTGCTACTGGCATCTACCAGCATCTAATTCATAGGGAATTAGCTGTTACTGTGCCAGTGGTCAAAATGTCAATAGTTATGCTGTTGAGAAGCCCTGATTTATGCCCATTGCTCACGATAGATGGTAGGCTTCCAGATACTTGGAAAGAGATTGAAAATGTGAGCGAATATCATCGTATTAGAATGTTAGAGTCTGATGTGTCATGATGGTAATGTCTATAATAATATCAAAGATAAATTTTTACTCTTTTTCTTTATATATTTTCCAAATGAAGCTCCATAATAATTCTTCCATGCTTCATGTCACCAAGATTCAACAGCAAAAGCAAATTATAGCACCTTTAGTTTTTGAAGTCCTAAAACAATTCAGATAAAATCAATTATATGCTAATGTTCCATTCAGAATCCGGGCCAGCTATCTTGCATTCCCAACCTTTGTTAATCTCATAATACATCCCCAAATACAAACTCTTCTAGTCACCTATTCTCTACAATAACCTCACCACAACATTCATGTGAATTTTATACCCAGCTAAAGTAATTCCCTTGGTTACCAACAGATATTTTTTAAGAGGAAAAACTTTACATGTTAAGGAAGAAGAAAACTAACTTAGGGTTAATCACAATGAGATTAACACAGTTTTACAGGACAATTCTGGTCCTGCTGTACATGTATCATTGAATTGAACAATTAAGTACAGGTAGACTTCGTTTTATTGCACTTCACTTTGTTGAGCTTCACTGATACTGTGTGTTTTGCTTTTGCTGTTGTTGTTTCTACAAATGAAGGTTTTTGGCAACCCTGTATCAAGTAAGTCTATCAGCACCATTTTTCCTACAGCATGTGCTCATTCATATCTCTGTGTCACATTGCAATAATTCTTGTAGTATTGCAAACTTTTCTTTATTATTACATCTGTTATGGTGATCTGTGATCAGTGATCTTTGATGTTACAGTTGTAATTGTTTTCTGCCCCACAAACTGTGCTGTTACAAGATAGCACATTTATTAATTATTTATTTATTAATCAGTAAATGTTGTGTGCGTTCTGACTGTTCCACTGACTGGCCATTTCCCCATCTCTCTCTTCTCCTCAGCCTCCATGTTCCTTGAGCCACAGTAGTATTGAAATTAGTCCAATTAATAACCATACATTGTCCTTTAAATGTTCAAGTTAAAGGAAGAATCACACATCTCTCACTTTAAATCACTAGCTAGAAATGATTAAGCTTAGTGAGGAAAGCATGTTGAAAGCTGAGATAGGCTGAAAGCTAGACCTCTTTTGCTAAACAGTTAAAGAAGTTGTGAATGCACAGGAAAAGTTCTTGAAGGACGTTAAAAGTGCTACTCCAGTGAATACACAAATGATAAGAAAGCGAAACATCCTTATTGCTGATACGGAGAAAGTTTTAGTGGCCCAGATAGAAGATTTAACCAGACACAACATTCCCTTAAGCCAAAATCTAATATGAAGCAAGGGCCTAACTCTCTTCAATTCTCTGAGGGCTGAGAGTGGTAAGGATGTTGCAGAAAAAAGTTTAAGCTAGCAGACATTGGTTCAGGAAGTTTAAGGAAAGAAGCCATCTCCATAATGAAAGTGCAAGGTGAAGCAGCAAGTGTTGATGTAGAAGCTACAGCAAGTTATCCAGAAGATCTCGTTCAGATTATTGATGAATTTGGCCACACTAAACAAATGATTTTCAACATAAAAAAAACAGTCTTAAATTGAATGAAGACGCCTTCTAGGACTTTCATAGGTAGAGAGGAGAAGTCAATGACTGGCTTCAAAGCTTCAAAGGCAGGCTGACTCTTGTGTTAGGCGTTAAAGAAGCTGATGATTTTAAGTTGAAATCAATGCTCATTTACCATTCTGAAAGTGTTAGGGCCTTAAAAATTATGTTAAATCTACTCTACCTGTGCTCTACAAATGGAACAACAAAGCCTGGATGACAGCACATGTGCTTATAACATGGTTTGTTGAACACTTTAAGCCCCTGGTGAGACCTAACGCTCACAAAAAAAGAGCCTTTCAAAATATTACTGCTCATTGATAACGCACCCAATCACCCAAGAGCTCTGATCGAGTTGTACAGGATTCATATTTTCATGTCTGCTAACATGACATACATTCTGTAGCCTATGGATCAAGAAGTAATTTCAACTTTTAATTCTCATTATTTAACAAATATATTTGATAAGGTTATAGCTTCCATAGACAGTGATTTCTCTAATGGATCTAAGCCAAGTAAATTAAAAACCTTTCTGGAAATGATTCACCATTCTAGATGCTTTTAATAACATTGTGATTCATGAGAAGAATCAAAATATCAACATTACCAGGAGTTTGAAAGAAGTTGAGGTCAACCACGGTAAATGACTTTGAGGGGGTTCAATATTTCAGTGGAGGAAGTAACTGCAGATGTGATGGAACTAGGACGAGAACTAGAATTAGAAGTTGGAGCCCAAGATGTGACTGAATTGCCACAATCTAATGATAAAATCTCAATAGATGAGGTGTTGCTTCCTATGGATGAACAAAGAAAGTAGTTTCTTGAGTTGGAATCTACTCCTGGTAAAGATGCTGTGAACATTGTTGCAACGATAACAAAGGATTTATAATACTGCACAAACTTAGATGACAAAGCAGCAGCAGGGTTTGAGAGGATTAACTCCAATTCTGAAAGAAGTCCTACTGTGGGTAAAATACTATCAGATAGCATTGCATACTATAGCGAAATCTTTTGTGAAAAACAAAAAAAGAGTCAACCAATGCTGCAAACTTCATTGTTGTCTTACTTTAAGAAATCACCACAGCTACCCCAACCTTCAACAGCCACCACCCTGACCAGTCAGCAGCCATCAACATCAAGGCAACATCTTCCACCAGCAAAATGATTACAGATCAATTACAAAATGGTCTTTAGTATTTTTTTAGAAAAAAATTTTTTATTTTTATTTTTTTTTGGAGACAGAGTCTCACTCTCTTGCCTGGGCTAGAGTGCTGTGGCATCAGCCTAGCTCATAGCAACCTCAAACTCCTGGGCTCAAGCAATCCTCCTGCCTCAGCCTCCAGAGTAGCTGGGACTACAGGCATGCTCGACTGAACCTGGCCAGCAAAAAAGTATTTTAAATTAAGGTTTGCACAACGTTTTTTAGATATAATGTTACTGCACACTTAACAGACTACAGTATAGTGTAAATATAACTTTTATATATACTGGAAAACCAACAAAATTTGTATGACTCACTTTGCCGTGTTGGTCCGGAGCTGAAACCACAATGTCTCTGAGGTCTTTCTGTGCTTTGGTGGGAGATGATGGGCACCACTGTTGGAGGATGAGATTCCAGTCAAACAAAGGAGAAAGGCTAGAAATGAATCATTTGTTACTAGACTAGCTTCAGATTTAGTATAAACTCAAGTTTATTTTAATATAGATACGAATAGATAAAAAAACAATTATAGATATGTGTATTTACATGGATTATTATACATACATATGTTTCCTGGTTCTGTCTCCTGAAAGGGACCAGACACCATGATACTGCATTAGAAATGAGCACACCTTGCATCCAGATCTTGGTTTTTAATGCCATTCTACAATAAAAGGAACAAGGATTCCTTGAAGAAATAACTGTTTCTAGAACTGTGGAAAAGAATATACAAGATAAGCCTAAAAAACCCCTATATTTCTGAGAAGTAAAAATGCTCAAAAAAAAAAAAAAATGAAGGGAGCATGTCAAACTGAAAGAGCTTGGAATGACCAGAGTTGGAACAATTGAAATAGTAAAATCAACAAAATAGTACTGGATTATGATTCAATGTATAAAATAAATATCCATAAGCTTATACTGATATAAATAAATAACTGAATAAATAAAAATGAGAGACAAGAGATAAATCTAATATACAGAAGAATCTCATATAATTTATGAGATAGTCCCCTTCAAGGAAATAGAGTGTAAGATCCCCCTCTCACATGTGGACTGTGCTTAGCAAATTGCTTCCAGAGAGGAGAGGATGTAAGGTAGAGGTAGTGATTTTACAGCAGAACACCCTAGAAAACAGGACCACAGCCAGATGACGAACAAATAAATCTAAATTGAGTTATGTTCTACAAAATACCTGACCAATACCCTTCAAAACTGTCAGGGTCATCAAAAATAAGAAAAGTCTGACAAAGTATCCCAGACTAGAACTGGCTAGAACACATGAAAACTAAATGGAATGTAGTATCTAGGATGGGATTACGGAACAGAAAAAGAACATTAGGGAAAAACTAGTGAAATCCAAATAAACTGTAAAGTTTAGTTAATAGCATTGGAATACTAGCTTCTCAGTTGTGACAAATGTATCGTAGTAATGTAAGATGTTAACAATAAGGAAAAATTAGTGAAGAGTATACTAAAACTCTACTATCTTTGCAAATATTCTGTAAAGCTAACACTGTTTTAAAAGAAAGTTTTATTTTAAAATATGTAGAAAATTATCACAAACTAAGTCAGAAGACAACTATCATTTTGGGAGATAGTAATTTTAACATATATAACAGGTCTAGAGATAATATTTCTAACAATAATGAACTCTTAAATATTGAAGGGGGAAAAGATCAAACTCCTACAGAAGCACACACAGAGATACACAGACACAAATGTGTCTGTAGGTGTGAGTACTATGTGGTGCCTGAACACTGTGACCGTACATGGCATTGGAAGTGGCCCCACATGCAAACAAATAGGAGAGTGACTCAGTAAACTCTATAACACTATGTGTCTATAAAGAAAAATGATAAAAAGAAAGAATGATAAAAGGAGTGAGTCAGATATCTATTAATATAAATTTTTACAGTTATGATTTCTGGGTTATAATTTTTAAAGGAAAAAAACTGAAGTACAAAAGAGCATCTATAGTATGCTAATTTTTATGTAACAATGAAGGAAATATACATAAGAAAATTCAAGAAGAATAATCCAGAAATTAACACAATTGTCTCTAATGAATAGTGCTGAGTATTTGGATACACATATCAGGGAAAATGTATCCTGACTGTGAATCCAAGGGCAAAAAAATGAATCTGACACGGACCTTACATATTTCACAAAAATTAATTAAAAATATATCACAGACCTGAAACTATACAACTCCTAAAACATAACACAGGAGAAAATCTAGGTGACTTTAGGTTTAGAGATGACTTTTAAGATACAAATGATGAAAGCATGATTCTTGGAAAAAAATTGATATGTTGAGTCTCATTAAAACTATAAATTTCTGCTCTGCAAAAGACATGGTGCAGTGAATGAAATGACAACCCATAGAATGGGAGAAATATCTCTGAAACATATACTTCATAAAGGACTGGTATCTAAAATACAAAAAGAACACTTAAAACTCAAGAATAAGAAAATAAAAAATCTAATTTTTTAAAATAAACTAAGCATAAAATCTGAAGAGACAGGGCATCAAAGAAGGTATATAGCACATGTCATTAGGAAATTAATGAGCTACCACTACACATCTGTTAGAAAGGCTACAATCCAAAACACTGACAAAATGAAATGCTGGTGAGAACATGGAACAGCAAGAACTTTCATTCATTGCTGGTTGATATACAAAATGGTACAGCCATTTTGAAAGACAGTTTCTTACAAAACTAAACATATTTTTACCACATGATCTAGAAATTGTGATTTTTGTATTTAACCAAATGAATTGAAAACTTACTGTGCACAAAAGTACCTGCACAGGAATGTTTATAGCAGCTTTATTCACAATCGCCAAAATATGTGAGCAATCAAGATGTCCTTCAGCAGATGAATAGAGAAACAAACTGTGCTACATCCACACAGCTGAATATTATTCAGTGATGGAACTCAACTATCAAGCTACAAAAAAACATGGAGGAAACTTAGATGCACAGTGCTAAGTGAAAGAAGCCAATATGAAAAAGCTGTATGATTCCAACAGCAGTCATGCTCTGTATAGCAATGTTTCCATCAACAACAGACAGCATATACTATGGTGGTCCCATAAGATCATAACACAGTACTTCCACTGTACTTTGTCTATATTTAGATATGTTGAGATACACAAATGCCTACTATTGTGGCACAGTTGCCTACAGTATTCAGCACAGTAACATGCTGTACAGATTTGCAGCCTATGAGCAGTAGGCTGTACCATACAGCTTAGGTGTGTAGTAGGCTGTACCGTCTAGCATTGTGTAAGTGCACTCTGTGATGCTTGCACAACAGCACGTTTCTCCTGCCCAGAATGTATCCCCATTATTAAGCAAGATGCGACTTTATATGACATTGTGGAGATGAAGGGATGAATAGGCGGAGTGCGGTAAATTTTTTGAGCAATGAAACTATCTTCTGTGTGCTAGTGTAAAGGTGGATTCATGTATATTTGTCAAAATCCATGGAATATACAAAACCAAGAGTGAACCCTAATGTAAACTATCAATGTTAGTTAATAGTGTGGTATTAACGTAATTATTGCATTATTGTGATACTGTATTGGCTCAGCAATTGTATCAAAGGTGCCACACTAATGCCAGGTGTTAGTAAGAGGAGCAACAGGAGACAGGCAGAGTGTTTATAAGAACTGTGTGCTCTCTGCTCAGTTTTTCTTGAATTTCTGACCTCAAGAGATCCTCCTGCCTTGGCCTCCCAGAGTGCCAGGATTACAGGCATGAGCCACTGCGCCTGGCCACTGCTTGGTTTTTCTATACACCTAAAATGGCTTTAAAACATAAAGTGTATTCATGTATTTAAAAATTAATCATGACTACTACTCACATGACACACATAAAAAAGTATTATAATTTCCATGTGAATTTAGATTTAAAGGTAGAAGGTAAAATAAAATTGTTATAAAGTAACATAAGTGAATATCTCTACAGCCTTAAGGTGGGGAAAGATTTCTGGAATAAGGACACACAAAACACTATCATAAAGGTAAATATTGATAAATTGAATTTAATTAAGAACTCTTGTTCATTATAATATACCACTAAAAAGAGTTATAATGCAAACCACAAAGTGAGAAAAAATATTTGCAATACATATATTGAACAAAAGATTCACAGTCAGTATCTAAAAGAACTCCTCCAGATTAATGCAAAAAATAAAGATAATACAATAAATAAATGGGAAAAATACTTAAGAACTTAAAAAGGGGTGGAAGTAATTTAAATGGTCAATAAGCATCTGGAAAGTGCTCAATGAAATACCATTACAAACCCAAAAAATTACCTAAAATGAGAAAGAAGTCAATGTAAAGTGCCTATGAGAACATGGAACAATCGCACACTCATACTGCTGGTTTGTCATATAAATTAGTAAACTCTCTTGAAAAGCTGTTGGCAATATCAAGTAAATGAAGCCAGGCATTCCCTATGACCCAGTAATTCCATTCCTAGATGTATACCTGACAGCAATGTATACTTATATCTGTAATAGCCCAACACTAGAAATATACAAAATGTGCATTAACAGGAGAAAGAATATGTAAACTATGGTACATTATAAAATGGAATACTGTATATTCCAGCTCAATAAAGTGATTGAACTACTGTTACAAACAGAAATGAATCTTATGCAAGCATAATATGGGATGAAAGAAGCCACAACAAAACAATGTATACACTATTTCTCTATTGTTATAATTACAAAATCTGGCAAAATTAATCTAATGCAAGAAAAGTCGAAATTCAGTTCACCTTTGAGGAGAACTGGGAGTATATCTTGGAAGGGCAAATGGGGTCTCCTGGGGTGCTGGTTTGTTCCCTCATTGATTACACAGATTCATCCCCTTTGTAGATATTCATTGACTGTACATGTATAATTTCTGTACATGTTTGTATATATATAATGTTATAATAAAGGGTATAAAAAGGTTAAAATAAAATGGCATTAATCCTTTTCCTTCTATTTATTTCCTTTTATTTTTATTTTTTATTTTCTGTTGGTATTTAATTTACTTTGGGCAATAAAATTGAATGTATTAGTTTACTTAGGTAACATTTACATACATGCTATTACAGATATTTTTTTCTGAAACTCTTTAAAAATAAAATCTGCTTTGTATATGAAATAATAAAAAAGGTATTCTATTTGATAAATTTTAGTAGAATAATCTATTAGGTAAGATAACACAAAAGGCAAATAAAAAGGAGGAAAAAGTATATATGCAAAAAGAGACAAGAATTTGAGAGGACAAAGAAAAACTAGAAAACTAGGAACCCAGCCATGCCCTCCTCCTCATTTTACTTTAAAGTTTACCAAACTAAACTAAATTTCTTAATATATAAAATCAATTTGACTTGATATGTCTTTAAATTTGCAAAGTGGATGCCTGCTTTGAATTTAGAAAGCAAATATGAGTGAGGTCTCCTAGAACTCTATTAATGTTATCTTTATGTTTTTCTTCCTGTCCCTAAAGGGAGTAAAAAGGTCTTCCTGGGAAGTGAATCTTATTACTGGGTTACCCATCTTTCTATTTTTCACTAAATCCAATTTATGACTATGGTAATCTGACAAATATTTAAATAGTCCTATTGTTGAAGATTACATTATGACAAAGTTATTTAACTCTGGTAGATGTGGCCTCTCCCAATTATTTTTCTTAAGCTATTCCCAAACAACCTAACATGCTTGATACAGAGAGGAATGAAAATTCATGTTTCTCTTTCCCTTAATCTCTTTAATGTCTGAAGGTATTAAGAACATAATGGAAATTACACTGAAGGATTTTCAAAGACTTTAACAAAAAAGGGCTAAGTCACCCATGATTTATCAAAGAGAAAAAGTAGATTATTTCCATTAAATCTTGAAAGACTAAAGTTTCAAATACACTATGTGAAAATTTTCTGAAGGTGTCACTATGCCATTGTTTTCTTGTTGAAGAAAGCTAATGATGGCAACATTAATATAGTGTTATCTCTTTTACAATATAATGAAATAAATCCCCTTTCAAACCCTCAGTCTCAAATGTGGCAATTCTTTAGCATTAACATGCTAGCTAATATATTTATATTATCCAAAGAAAATATAAATGACAGCAGAAAAGTATGTAGAGATGAAATATTCTGCTTTATATTATTCATTAAGCTAAATAAATGAATATTTGTTTCAACTCAACTCACAGATTGCTTAAAAAACCCACCAAGTAATCTGATATCTCTTTCCATGAGGTTTTGCCATTTTCAAAGAAAAATAGGACAGAAAGGATAGGGGCTTTGCATCTTAAATCTCATCCAGGTAGAGGCTATGTATCGATATACTAGAAAGGCTTTGCTCCTTACTCACCATGCAGGTCTGTGGTCAGAATTTGTACTATCCAGTGAACCAATACCTACAGTACGAAGGTGCCTGCAGATTGCCAGATGCTAGCAAGAGAAGCAGCCTGTATCAGGATGAATGATGAAAGGAACAGGGACAACATCATTCAGTATCTGATGACTGTAGCTCTCGGGGAAGGCTTAACAGATGTTATATCAGGTGGGTTCCTCCAGGACTACCATCTGTCAAGGAAAAGAGCAGGAAAAAAATTACTCAACATCACACTGACACAAAGCATGGATTAAGAAATTGGCTTTATTGGGGAAAGTGAAAATGCACCAGGCCAAGGTCAGTGGAGTAGAGATGTAAGCACGCTCCCTGGCCCCTATCCTCTCATCACCCCACAGAGGTGCACACCAGTCTGGAGGATCTGCTGGACTCAGCCAGCATTTCTTCCTAGTGCAAGGTCCCCTCCCCCTGTGGAGGTCTCCCTCCTTATATGGCAGGCCTGAGAGTAAACTTAGGAGTGGACAAGTAGACCCTTAGGGGAACAGCCATCTGGACTTGGCTGCCAGCTCTTTCTAGGATTGACTGAATGGCCAGCTGCCCGACTCCTGGAGACTTTGGGCCGAGGGATATTACAGCATTTCCAGAAGAAGAGAGCCACTCACCACCACCCCAACCGGACAGGCTTTTTGTCCAGCTAAATCCGTGACTTCCCAAGGTTGCATTGTCACAGTTCTTCTCATGCACCACAAAGAAGAGATTCCTCCTCTTAGTCTCCTGACTTGCTCTTTTTTCTCCATACCAAAATCCTTTATAATTTTGTCAGTTCATCAGTCCTGAATTTAATTGTGTTTATTTCCATCCACAGAGGCACCTGCAGCTCAAAGTGATCTTGTGATCCAAAGGCCATCCTGTGAGTGGTGGCAGAATGAGAATCTAAATTTGAAAGCCCATTGAGTTCACTAAAGATCTTATTACTTCAAAATGGTCATATGTGTGAAATTTAGCATGGGAACGTATCATTGGCTGTGGCCGCTCTATTCTGTGCATGAAACACTCTGCTTTCCACTTTCACATGTCCACATTGGGATTTCAACTAATCTTGCTCTTCAGTCCATCTTTTCTCCCCACACCCATCTTTATGCATCCAATAATCTCTCTGCAGAGGTATTCATTTTTCTTTCTGTAAGCATTTATTAAGTCATTGTTCCAGGCACTTTGCTAGAAGTAGGATACTCAGGGATATATAGAATACGTTGTCTGCCCTCCAGGCATATCTATTCTAAAGGAAGAGAGAAGTGTGAATACATACGGAGTTCAGAATAAGTGGCTACAGGAACATTTTCCCTCTAACCCTAGCTTCTTCTCTGTTTTTGATTTGATTAAGTAGACGTGAAAATAAATAAACTCAAATAAGTAAATAAACCCTTTCCTTTAAAACATAGGAAAAAAAGAGGGAGAAGATTTTGTAAAAAAAAAAAAAAAACTGTTAGGTACATATTGAGGGATTTCGGGTCTTCCAGGGATGAAAGAGGGTGTTGTTGCCCCCATCTCGGTCCTGCCCAATCCTAATCCCCCGATTGGCTGCCATACCTGGGGAGGAGGGACTACCCTATGAATCTGCCAATCATAACTTAGCACACCAGCTGCAAAAGAATGCAGAGGACTCTCTAGCCCATGAGCCAAGGAGCATAGGTACTATACAGTCTGGAAATTGAACTAAACCAACCCAGGTGCTCTGTAAGAGTCAGGTCATGAAGCTCCCCAGCTGTCCAATCAAAGTGGTTCTGTGGTGAGGTTTGAACCACAGGGAGGTCCCTATCCAACCATGATAAAACAAGGCATGGACTATAGCCAACCCCCTTCTTCTGTTCCCTTCCTTTGGCTCTCCCTTTGCTGCCACAGTGGGTCACGTCCTCATCTGTGGTGTATGTATCATGCTCTGTAAGCTTATATCTTGCTCTTGCCCTATAATCCTATCTTTCTCTCCTCAATAAACCTCATTTTCATGTTTGCCTAACTTTGATGCGTCTGATCATTCTTCTACCGTGAGCGTGCCAAGAACTGACGTTTCAGACTAAAACCTGAAAAACCATTTCTATGTGGACCCAAATTATTTGTCTTCTCAATGTGCTAAAATATTCTAACTCATGGTGTTAGGGGGAGAGCTGGTGCACACAAGTTTGAGAAAAATGTCTCCAAAGATTAGGATAGAAGGAAGAAGTTTATTTTACTTTCCCAAGAGTGGGAAAGGGCCAAACACGAGAAAGAAAATGGAAAAGTGTGTCAGCCCAGAAAACTGGCTACTCAGTCCTTTTATGTGGAAATGTGGAAAAGGAATGAAAGATGACTTAAGGTTGTAGTCAAATTAACAGGGTGTTGTGAATTTCTGTACCTGCTCCTTCTATTCCTCTTAACTGCAAGCAGATAATGGAATCTGCTGTGTGAAACTGTTGTACCCTTTGTTCCTTGTTCCTTTTCTTTAGGATAAAGTGACCCTGCCCTCAAGATATGACTAAGGGCTGGGTTCATGTCTAGAGATTGTCCCCCATGCTGTCATCCAGGAACTTCTCAGAAACTGCCTCAGGCTACAGAAACACATGCTGAAAGGCAGTTTTAGTTAATAGGTATAGCAACTGTAAAAAAAATTTACATTTCCTTTTTGTCTGCTGGGCTACTTTGGGATATTTGTGAAAACAGAGTTCTTGCAGGTTGCCTGTTAGCTAGGTGGAGAGGGAGGGAGAGAGCAAAGAGCTGATTTATTTTACTCACAAGACCCACCATCCTTTCAATGGTTAAGATTTTTAATTCCTTATTTATTGAACGAAGCTTCATTGTCTTCTTTGGAAAAGTTTCTGTTCATTTCCATTGCCCATTTATTGATGGGGTTGCTTATCTGCTTACTTTTAATCTATCTGTGTCATTGTATTTAACCTGGGTTTCTTGTAGATAACATAGGGATGGTTCTTGATTTTTTTATGCACTCTGTTAGTCTTTCACTTGTAATTGCATTATTTAGACCATTCATATTTAAAGCAATTATAAATATAGTTGGATTAATGTTTGCCATGTTTGTAACTTTCTCTATTTGCTACATTTGTACTTGGGTTTTTAATTCCTATTTTTGTGTTCCCCAGTTTTTTTTTCTTTATTGAAGTATACTTTACCTATCATGCCTTTACTCCATTTTAAGTGTACAATTAAATGATTTTCAGTGAATTTACCGAGATGTACAGTTAATCACATAAATCAGTTTTAGAGGAATTCCTTTCCCCTATTGAGACCCCTAATTCCACTCCCCAACTACTTTTCAAGCA
>CAUYRT010060580.1:0-17733 GCA_963574885.1 Lepilemur ruficaudatus
GATGAATGTTATTACTATATATGCACTTAAGTGTTGATCAGTTAATACCAATTTGATGGTGAGTACATGTGGTGCTTGTTTTCCATTCTTGGGATACTTCACTTAGTAGAATGGGTTCCAGCTCTATCCAGGATAGTACAAGAGATGCTAGCTATATCACCACTGTTTTTTGTGGCTGAGCAGAACTCCACGGTATACATATACCACATTTTATTAATCCACTCATGTATTGATGGGCACTTTGGTTGTTTCTACATTTTTGCAATCGTGAATTGTGCTGCTATAAACGTTCTAGTGCAGATGTCTTTTTTATAGAATGTCTTTTGTTCTTTTGGGTAGATGGCCAGTAATGCTGGATCAAATGGTAGTTCTACTTGTATCTCTTTGAGGTATCTCCATATTGCTTTCCACAGAGGTTGTACTAGTTTGCAGTCCCACCAGCAGTGTATGAGTGTTCCTCTGAGTGTTCTCTCTGCATCCACACCAACGTTTATTGTTTTGGGACTTTTTGATAAAGGCCATTCTCACTGGGGATAAGTGATATCTGATTGTGGTTTTGATTTGCATTTCGCTGATGATTAGAGATGTTGAGCATTTCTTCACGTTTGCTACCCAATTAGTCTACCTTCTTTTGAAAAGTTTCTGTTCATGTCCTTTGCCCACCTTTTGATAGGGTTGTTTGATTTTTTCTTGCTGATTTTCCTTAGTTCTATATAGATTCTAGTTATCAGCCCTTTGTCGGATGTGTACCATGTGAATATTTTCTCCCATTCTGTAGATTGTCTGTCTGCTCTCATGAGAGTTTCCTTGGCTGTGCAGAAGCTTTTTAATGTGATCAGGTCCCATTTATTTATTTTTGTTGTTGCTGTGATTGCCTTTGGGGTCTTCTTCATAAATTCTTTGCCTAAGCCAACATCTATAAGAGTTTTTCCAACATTTTCTTCTAGAATTCTTATAGTTTCACACCTTAGGTTTAAGTCTGTTATCCACTGTGAGTTGATTTTTACCCCATTTTAGATCATTGTTTTTATAATTGTAGTCACGGTCCTCGTGCTATCAGCCTTTTGTTTTACTGCGTAGATGTAATAGGAGAAAAAAATAACTCCCACTGGCACCTCTATTTTGTAGAGGGAGGGTGGAGGTAGGACAGCATAGGAGTGTTTCTGCTCCTAGCCACTAACGTTCTTGCATCTTGGTTGTCTTTGTCCTTGCTTTCCTCTATCCAAGAGGGCAGTTCCTGAATTTAATAAACTATTCCTACCCCTGATATTCCCACTTCTACTCAATCTTAAGTTCTCCTTTATTTAAGCCCTTTTGCTAAGTCAACTACTGCATTTGTTCCAGGAAATTCAATTGGGAGTGGTAGTGTTAACCTTTGAGACATACTTTTCCTTAAAAGTTGCAAGATGTTCAGTACAAATTTTTCAAACAATGCAATATATTATATTTTGAGAATGTCAATCTCTTTACCAAAGAGTAAAATACCACACACTGGTTTAAACTGCTCAGAGAAATTTTTCTGAAGGATTAGATGAGTTTACTAACATTTTCTTATTACATCTATTAAAGCATATCAGGTGATGTTCAGAGAAGATGGCCATGATTTTCACAAGATCAGTGCTGACTAAATTTTATCCAGTGAACCCAAGGTAGCAGAATACATTATGTATATATAATTCACAATCCCCAAAAAGTATCTAATAACAAAAAGAGTGTTCTGGCCAGGCATGGTGGCTCATGCCTGTTGTAATCCTAGCACTTTGGGAGGCTGAGGCGGGTGGATTGCTCAAGGTCAGGAGTTCGAAACCAGCCTGAGCAAGAGTGAGACACTGTCTCTACTAAAAATAGAAAGAAATTAATTGGTCAACTAAAAATATATAGAAAAAATTAGCCGGGCATGGTGGCGCATGCCTACAGTCCCAGCTACTCGGAAGGCTGAGGCAGGAGGATCACCTGAGCCCAGGAGTGTGAGGTTGCTGTGAGCTAGGCTGACGCCACGGCACTCTAGCCTGGGCAAAAGAGTGAGACTCTGTCTCAAAAAAAAAAAAAAAAAAAAGAGTGTTCTTTCTGAAGAGCATTATGGTAGTTATGGAACAGCTGTAGCTTCACATAAAGGGTATCAACTATAGATATAAGAGATTTCTCCACTGGTAAGAAAAGCTCATGCACAGTTAATCTACGTATCCTCTGTTACAGTATGGTTTTTAGGAGTGCAAAGTTGGACTGCTCGAGTTCAAATCCTGACTACCTTTTTTTTTTTTATTCAGAGATGGGATCACACGGGCCTGAGTGTAATGGCATAATCATAGCACACTGCAACCTTAAATTCCTGGGCTCAAGCAATCCTCCTGCCTCAGCCTCCCAACCTGCTAGGCGTGAGCCACAGCTCCTCAGCCGTGACTCTGTGTCTTAATAGCTGTGTGACCTTGGGCAAGGAAAGAGAAGTTAACTTCTCTTGCTTTACTTTTTTCCTTCTCTAAGATGAGAATAATCATATCTACCTCAGAAAGTTATTGTGTAGATTGTACTAGATAATACATGTAAAAGTCTTAGAATAGTGCTTGGCATACAGCAAATCTCAAATTAACTATGATTGTTAGTCCTCTTCTGCCTCCTTGCTCACAATTTAAAAACTTGCCAGATTGAAACTGTGGTAATGAAAATAATTCTTCTGATGCCAATAAAGGACAAAATGGGAATCACACATAAGTCCTTGTCTTCATTCACAATGTACACTAACATGCCAATTCTGGGGTTACAAATTCAGAAGTTTTCAGGGACCAGGTGTGTATCATAAATGTGTGCCATTAGCTGGAAGACAATAGGAAATGGTAGTCATTGTGGCTAACTGGCAAAGTGCAAGCCTCACCTGAAAGGTACGTGATTTCAAATGCAGTAAGTAATAAATACATAAATTCTCCAAATACAACATAACTGTACCCTGAAAGCCAATAATGTAAGACCTTTGATTTAAATAGAGATAAAAGTATTTATTATATTATGTAAAAGTTTTGAACATTGCACTAATTCTGCATATTAGTAAAGAAATGATTCATCAGGTATGTATGAAATGGATGTAAAAAACAAACAGGAAACTACAGAGGTATAATACATAGAGAATCAGACAGACCTATGTTTGAATCCTGCAGCTACTTGGAAGCTACATGACCACAAGAAGGTTACTTAACATATTTATACTTCAGTTTTCTCACCTGTAAAAATGTTAAAACCTACTATCCAGGATTGATGCCTGCTATAACATAGGTATCAAACATATTTTTTAATGACTAATAAATAGTGCCCAAAAACTTACCTAGATCTAGAATAGATCTTCTTAACCTATGGTTCTTATATCACTCAGCACAGGCTAATTTATGTGCAATAACAAATGACCCTAAAATCTACAGGCTTTACAACAACAGTAC
Source organism: Lepilemur ruficaudatus (assembly GCA_963574885.1). Classification (NCBI taxonomy): domain Eukaryota; kingdom Metazoa; phylum Chordata; class Mammalia; order Primates; family Lepilemuridae; genus Lepilemur; species Lepilemur ruficaudatus. The sequence continues at coordinate 3,426 of CAUYRT010060580.1, forward strand.
TTTGTTTTGCTCATAGTATAGGTCTATTGAGGGTAGATAGCAGCTCTGCTCTCGTGTCTTCCTTCCAGGGACCCAGAACGAAGTAGTGGCCCTAATTAGAAACACTGCTGGTATTGGGCAAAGGGAAAAGAGAAATGGAATCACAAAATGGCTCTTCAAGTTTCTGGCCATAGTGGCATATAAACTTGTTATTCACATTTATTGCCTAAAAGAAGTCACGTGGCCAAGCCTGATGATGAGGTCAGGGAAGCATTATCTTCCCATTGTGTGTGTGAGTGGTGGGGGCAACAAATATATGGGGTTTATAACATGTGTGTACATACAATTTTGAACAATCTTATTAAATTATATGTAATATTGTATATGCATATGGACACATTTTTCCCCTCAGGAAATGGAACAAAGATATTATACTCTGAAAAGTAAATCACAGATCACAGACCAAAAAGGCTTAAAAGAAATCAGATTGGGTTTGAAAAAGTCAGATTACAAACATATGGCCTTTACTAATGATTTTATAATACCAGATCAGTACTTCAGTCCTAACTCTGATTTTCACAGCTGCTCATTACTAGACAGTGTGGGCTGGGGAAATAATTTGAACTTTCTACTATGCTGCATTAAATTCTTTCATAGCCTTTTAAAAATATGAGTATATACATGCAATAAAAACATATAAAGTAGATACTGGCTTATTGAAAATAAGGTCTTGAAACAACTGGAATTTCCAGGCAACTCACAACCTTGTTCTTCATAAAATATCAGATAATCTAACCCTAATTCACAAATTTTTGTTTTAAATTAACAGGGCCATGCTATGTTGATTTTATTTTATTTATCTTTTACTGATTGCAACTCATGCTCATTCCATTCTCAAATGGACACAGGCTACTAAGTCAATGTATTAAAATATTTATAGCTCCCTATCAGATAGAGAGAACAATTTATTAGAAAATTTTTCTTAGAAACCAACTATGTCAAACCTAGTCAAATAATCCAAGCTGGTTTGTCTAAATTTCATGTGAGTGAAATTTGGTATAACTAACATATTTAAAAAATATTTTTCATTTGGGAACACGCTTTTATTTCTAAGTGTGGGTAACTGTGTATTGAATGGGAGGGGGAGAGGTAGAAGTTTCCCATTCTAAAATTATCCTTCAGATATTTAATAGCATGTAATACAAGCAAATTCCATTGTTAGCACTCAACAAATTAGTGATAATATTCTATGTAGATACAACTCTCATTATCTCTACTCTTTTATATGTAGCCCAACAAGAGGCCTTGTAAACAAAAATTCTTTATAACTTCTAATAATTTAGGCAATTCACTGGGCTTAGATCTTGCATTAGTCTAAGAGATGATACTTACCATTACTTCTAACCAATGGCCAAAAGGAAGATTATCATAGATAATGCCATTGGCTTTTAATGAGGGATGCTATAAGAAAAAGCCATGTGGAACACACTATTTTTTAAAAGAACTTTTACTAAGAACATTGTTCACTACTCTTCTCACTATCCACTTCAGAGCTCATAAGATGTTGATCTGAACTATTTGTTCAGTATTTCTATTTTTGCTTTGACCCCTATGAAGTTCAAATCTCAACCTGCACTGCCTTTAATAATTACATAGATTTTTTTTTTGTTTGTTTTAAGACAGAGTCTCACTCTCTTGTCTAGGCTAGAGTGCCGTGGCGTCAGCCTAGCTCACAGCAACCTCAAACTCATGGGCTCAAGCAATCCTTCTGCCTCAGCCTCCCAAATAGCTGGGACTACGGGCATGCGCCACCATGCCCGGCTAATTTTTTCTATATATATTTTTCGTTGGCCAATTAATTTCTTCTATTTATAGTAGAGACGGGGTCTTGCTCTTGCTCAGGCTGGTTTCGAACTCCTAACCTTGAGCGATCCGTCTGCCTTGGCCTCCCAGAGTGCTAGGATTACAGGCGTGAGCCACCACGCCCAGCCATTACATAGATGTTTATGGCATAAATTTCTTTAATTCCTCTTGTCTTCATTTACTAATCAATGTGAATTTTCCCTTTGTCCTGATATCTTCATTTAGAAAGAAAAAGCTATAGTAATCTATATGGTATTTTTTACTAAACTACCATTTTCAAGAAAGAGGTGGTAATAAATACCATAATCTCACTTTTTATGCAGGGGATTTCATAAAGATAACACTTGAAATAATATATTTTTATATTTGTAGCTATATTTAAGTGAAGGCTACCGATAAAACCAAAGGAAGAAAAATTATTAGAAAAATAAGCATATCAAATTAGAAATAACATTTTACATGAATTTCTACATGGGGAACCATAGTTGTAAATTTTATCTCATTTTGTCTTTCAGAGTAAAAAATGCATGCATAAGAAATATCAACTAAATAGAACTAAATAGGTTTTAAGGCAAGACATGCCAAGTCTAAGTTAAAGATCTAAAAATGTGAGGAGCTGAAAAGTAATGCACAAACAAAAATGAACAGAGGATGCTTAGAAGGCTAGCTACAATGTCACAAAAGCAGTACAATTTTCCTTACACTTTACACTTCGATTGTCTCAGCATAAATCATACAAATCTAAAAAGACTGGCTCAAAAAAGAAAGAGTAATTACTTTTGCAGCTTCAAATGTACTTTATCAAGAGCAAAAACACCTCCCCAAGACAACCCACCCCAAAGCTTGCATTTCACCAAAGTGATTTACCCCTTTCACTTGGCTTTGTATATGAATAACACTGTAGTGCAAACTCAAGGGAAAAAGCTAGTATGTCAATGAAGGCTGTGGCACATTTCCAATTTCTCTTTTAATATTGTGTTTATCAATTTGATAGATGTTAGATTCCATTGATCTTTTTTCCTAAAAACTGAAACTGAGAGTGACAGGAAAAATTACATTCTCTGCAGCAAAAATGTTGCAGAGGCATTGAAGATGCCTAGTCAAGACTGAACTGTGGCTCTAGCACACAGGAGCTCAAATTCTTCTGCAAGTAGCTAAAGGACCAATTTCAGTTATTTCAGATAGGTTAAAAATGTTACCTTGCAACTGTAAAGAGTGTTGACTAACTAGCCTTACTTTCAACCAAACTAAAATCCAGCAGTATTTTTTTTTGTTTACTTACTTACTTACTTATTTTGAGACAGAGTCTCAGTCTCTTGCCTAGGCTAGAGTGCCGTGGCATCAGCCTAGCTCACAGCAACCTCAAGCTCCTGGGCTCAAGCAATCCTTCTACTTCAGCCTCCCAAGCAGCTGAGCATGTTTTTTTTTTTTTTTTTTTTTTGATTAAACAAATCTTCTCTATTAACCATTTAGTCATGCCCAGAAATAAACACACCATAGGTAATAATTAGTGTACGGCTATGGGTATAAAAAAATGGTGCAGAGGTTCAGTTTAAAGGAGGAAAACATAACAAAATTGGCTTATGCTAGTGATGACTGTAATCAGAGAGACAGACTAAAGACTTTGGAATGCATTCATATTGGAATGGTATTTGAGTTGGCCACAATTATTTATACAAGAGAAGTATAAATAATAATCACTGCTCCCCTTACGGAGCTGGCCCCAAAATCTGTATTATTTTTTACCTTTTCATTTTAAAATAGTTTCATAGAATATACAAATGTAATTTTAGAGCTTAAGAGCTTTTAGAAATAATCTGCTACAAGGTTTCTGATCTAAAAACAAAGTCAACAGTACCATCAGCATTTTAAAGAAACAGAATAGAAAAGAAAATATCAGAGTGCACTACACACAGCAAAGTCAAATTTTGTTTTAGAAAACTTTTGATTTTGTAATATATATTTATTATGCACATACATGTGTGTATATTGGATCACAATGTAAAATATAGTTCTTCTTGTAGATTACAGTCAAAAAGGTTACAATACCAATAATAGAGTACATAAATTTTATATGAGGAAACTGAGGCACAGAGAAGGAAAGAAACTAACCTGTTCTGGGCATCTTAATCACTGTGGCAGGAGCTCAAGTGGGAGACATACAAAAACAGCTGATCCAAAAAATGAAATGACCCCCATTGCTAATCCATAATTTTGCCAAGTAGGTTTTTATTACTTACTATAAATTATATATTATGTTAATCATCTATTATTTAAAATATACCCTAAAAGTCTAGTTCAACCATTCAGATAAGTTGTAAAATATTAGTCCTGAATGGCACTGAAAGAAAAATAAACCCTTCTTTATCTTCAATTCTCTTTCCTGCAGATGTTTCTTGTAGCTGAAAGCCAGTAATGACAAAATTTCCTTATGATTCTTAAAAAGCAGCTCAAGAAATATATATCACAAGAGTTTAAATGTGCACACATTTTCTCCCTCAAACTGGCCAAAGGTATGATTTATTTAGTCCACACATCATTTGAAATGTGCATACTTTTTAATCCAGCAATTCTAATTTGAGAAAAGTGTTTTAAGGAAAATAAAACACAAGTAGAAAATATGTATATAAAAAACAGTGCTAACATCACAAAGGAAATGGATATCAGCTTAGAGGGATTCCCAGTAGCCAAATATGACAATTTGAACATCAATAATAATAACAATAATAGTAATAAATTATAACTTATTGAAGTTAAAAAGTAGGAATCCATGGGTTTATACTTATACAATTAAAAAACGGGCACGAGGAAAAAACTCATCTTTACGATCGAAAGAACATAGTCTCGAAGTATCTTCTATAAATTCCTCATTAATTAGAAAGGGAATGTAGTAATTTTATAGTGGAGAGACCTGAGGGCACACCACCTTAATCTCATGCCTCATGATATGATGCGCTGAAGACACACCATCATTTTTGTGCTATTTCTCCCCAAAACGCCTAAGCTGAATCTAATCATGAGGAAATATCAGAAAAATACAAATTGAGGGACATTGTAACCAAATAACTAGCCTATAGTTCTCACTAATATCAAGGATCAAGGAAAACAAAAAACAGGCTAAGGGACTACTACATACTAAGGGAGATAAAGAGACATAACACCTAAAGGTAATGAAAGAATTAGACCTTGACTGGATGATTATGGGGCTAAGGAGATAGCTAGCTATCTATAAAAGGATATTTACAGGGACAAGTGATGAAATCTGAATATGGACTGTGTATTAGATTTCCAGATTTTCATAATTGTACTGTGGTTGTATAAGTGAACGAAATACACATGGAAATATTTAGGGATAAAAGGGCATGATGTCTTCAGCTTATACTCAAATGGTCCAGGAAAAGATGCACATGGGTGTGTGTATACATACATATAACACATACATATACAGAATGATAAAACAAATGGGACAAAACGTAAGCAACTGATAAATCTGCATAAAGAATATATTGGGAGCTCCTCATATTACTTTTTGTTGCTGTTCTTTAAGTTTGAAATTGTATCAAAACAAAAGGTTTTTTTTTTTTTTTTTATTTTTGAGACAGAGTCTCATTCTGTTGCCCAGGTTAGAGTGCCGTGGCATCAGCCTCGCTCACAGCTACCTCAAACTCCTGAGCTCAAGCAATCCTACTGTCTCAGCCTCCTGAGTAGCTGGGACTACAGGCATGCACCACCATGCCTGGCTTTAAATATATATATATATATATATATATATATATATATATATTTGGTTGTCCAGCTAATTTCTTTCTATTTTTTTTTAGTAGAGACGGGATCTCGCTCTTGCTCAGGCTGGTCTTGAACTCCTGAGCTCAAACAATCTGCCCACCTCGGCCTCCCAGAGTGCTAGGATTACAGGCATGAGCCACCATGCCTGGCCAAAACAAAAGCCTTTTTAAGGTATGTCTACAGAAGTAACTCAAGTGTTCACTGACGGATAAATGTATAAACAAAATGTGGTATGTAAACTTTCATTGTATGTATTTTCTTCTTAAGGAAGAAAATTCTGTCACATGCTACAATAAAGATGAACTTTAAGGACATTATATTAAGTGAAATAAGCTAGTTGCAAAGAGACACATACTGTATGCTTAAGCATTGTTAAGATGGTGACTTTTCTGTTAGGTAAATTTTGCCACAAAACATACATAATGAATTAAACTTTTAAAAAAAAATGTATATACAAGAATAGTCACTACAATACTTTCTGTGTTAACAACCAAAATGTCCTTTAAGAGATAAGGCTATCTATGTACAGATGATGAAAAAAAGTGAAAAATGTGGGCTTATAAAGTACTATGTTTAATAAACTGTACAAAAATAAAGTTTTTAGCTTCTTTTGGTTTTTTATCCATTTCTTTCCCGAAGCCTCAATACATATGCACTGTAAGTTTAAGAACATTGTTTTCTAAACTAATGTCATGATTGGTTTTTTATAGTAAGCATGTATTTTCAAAAATATTAAAAACAAAGCACAGAGAACATGACAAATACTCATTTGTCCCACCACCTAGAATTAACTAATTTTAATATTTGTAATAGCTGCATTATATATATTTGTGTATACAAATTTTTTTAAAGTATTACTAGTAAGCTGCTGCTCCTCCTGAGTGCCATTCTGCTCTGTAAACACAACCATTATCATGACTTTGGAATAGCTCCTTGTAGGTCATGTATTTATACTTGTATTACCCATGCATATAGAGTATTGGTTTTCTGAATTTACATAAATAGTAATATACTGCATGTCTCCCACCATAACTAGCTTTTCCTCAATGTTAGTTTTCCCATATATTCATCCTGACACATATGTATCTAATTTATTCATTTTAACTTCTGAATACTACTCCATCTTATGAATATATTATACTCCCCTTTTGTCTCCTTCTGAGGCAAATCCCTGGGAAAATCCCTATAAATCCTTGACAAAGCTAGAATGAAAATGTGCATAGAAAAGGTTAAAGAGAGAAAGAGTGGTCAATTAGGTCATTCCATGACTTTAAGTATGTTTTGAAGCTGGCTACGAACAATCTTAACCTTCAAGTTGCTAGAAATTATTGATTGTCATCAGACAGACAAACCCTGAGGTTCCATATATTTTTAGATCATCTCATTATTCCCCCCAAAATTTTTAGTCTTATAAAATTGTCCTTTAGTAAGGAAGCAGATAAAAGGAATAAGATACTAACTTGCAAAAGTAATACCCCATCTCTTTTTTTATTTTATTAACACAATACAAAGAAACATTGAGAGGAAGAGACAATCATTCTTTACGGCAGTTTCTCAAACTTGTCAAAGTTTGGAACTTCCAAAGTTTTGGAACACTGACAATATAGCCTGTCGATCCCAGCTTGAGAAATGTGATCTAGGTTTTATTTCTAACTTATCTTATATTTAAAGCAAAACAAAACAAACCTGTTAACTTTAACCTCCATGGTTTTACTTCTACCTCAAAAACAAAAACATCCTAGTTAGCTTGAGCTGTAAACAAACCAAACTTCAGGATATGATCCTATAGCTTCTAAGAGATAGTGCAGTGCGACTCCAAGCAGCTTATGAAAAATAGACTCAGATTCTTCTTGGTATGCCTTGCTTTCAAGACCTCTGTATGTGGAATGGCATCTAAACATCCGAGACTAATGTTATTTGGCAAAGACAAATGACTATGAAGGCCTATTGACAATGAAATAGTACAAGTAAAAATTCTATAATAAATTTTTAACTCATGCCAGAAACTTTTTTTCTCTCTTAAGCAAAACTAAAGCACCAAATGGGGGAAAATGACTTTCAGTTGATTTCTCCTGTATGACTGTCTTTGGAGATCCTGCCTCAGAATATCATCCTGGAGGCCTAGGGTGAACCCTGTCATTTAAAAATATCCCATTTTATAAACAATTTCCCTTGTATATTCTTTCCAAATCCAATTAAAATGGCACATTTGCTTCAGTTTTAATTGGTAAGATTCATTTCAAGTTCACAAGTTTTAAAATGTCTCTATGAAATAAAAAGTCATGAGCCCTTTCATAAAGAGCTAACTGACCACCATGCTAAGGAGAACCTCCTCCTTGATTGCAAACAAAGGGCTGCGTTGCCCTTCTTCCTTGGTCTTTACCACACAGGAGGAAGCCAAATGTGTCATCAAAGGTATTAATAACAAAGCCCTCTAGCAGAGCTACTTCAGCTGGTCCAATGACTTCAATTCTAGCCAAAGAAACATTTCAACCTGATTTATATGAAGGCAAAATTTCCACCTTTTTTTTTAAATAATGAAGATTGGCAAAGTTGGATTAATATTTTCTAGCCTATCCTTGAATTTTATGTCCTTTCTCATTATCAATGCCAGTCTATGTTATATAATATTTTATTTCTATAAAGAGTAAACTAAACCCAAGCCCTTTCCTATCATCTTATATCAGATCTAAATAAATTATTTCAAACTTAGTTCTTAGGAATTTAGCTCTTGGATAAGGGTTTACTTGCAGCAATTTTGGCTAAATGTTCAAATTTTTCAACTAGCAATCTTTTGTTATCTTTTCAAAAAGCTTCTCACTTGTCTTACACACAAAAGCTACATCTTCATGCCAACAAAGTAACTATAACAGCCTTTGTATTATTGGAAGGGCAACCAAGGCTTAGATCTTATATTAAGAGTAGCAACATCAGTACTAAGTGTAATTTCATAGGCACAAAACCAAGACTGATCATTACTTTCTAGTCTCTAGATGTGAATAACAGTAATTCAATTCAGAACATATCACATCGATGAAATGTTGATTGTAAGTAAAGAAGTTTGCTAGGTTCTAGGTAAGATAAGACATGACATCTACTTTGCAGTTACAACTTGAGCTAAACAAAGTCCAGGGACTCCTGTGTTCTTTGCCTGGTCCATCTTTCCTGTTCAGAATTATTAGATAAGCAACTTCTCTCAGTTGCCCTTAATACTAGCTTTTAATCAAAGAGATACAGGTATTTATCAAATGCCTTTTAAAAACAATCTACATCTATGGCTTCCCCAGTAGTTCCTCAGTACATTTTAAGTAAAGTAGGTGCTCAGACTTTTGTTCTCTTTGGGTAATGAGGTCCATGTCTCCCTATAATCTGTTCTGACACTTAGGGCCTTTCCCATCATGCCTCAGTGACCACTGAGCAGAGCCCAAATCACATTTCTGATACAACTTAACTGTCTCAAAGACTCTTGACAAAAATGTTCTCCACAGAATTATTTCTACTGGTGAAACTTTTAAACAACTGATATACTCAAGGAAAAAATGGTTAAATTGTAACATATCCATTTAGCCTGGATTATTAAACCACTGTTAAGAACAATTTCAAAAATTATTATCTTTGCTATAAAATGTAATTATATTGATATTACAATATAATCTATAATAGAATTATTAGGATTATAACATGGATAAATGCTCAAAAAGCCCAGGACACAAAACTGTAAGGAGGATTCCAATTATGCAACATATATATGCATAACAAAGGAGATATATTAAAATGTATTAAAATGTCTAGGTGGGAACACTATTGGGCAATTATTATCTCAATTAAATCAACAACTCTTTGAGGTGTTTATAATTATCTTCATTTATAGCTGGAGAAACTAAGGTGTCTACAGGTTAAGAAATTTGCCCAGAGTCACAAAGCTAAGAAGGGGCTGAGTCAGGATACAAGTACCCAAGTCTGTTGGACTCCAAAATCTGAGCACTTTCCTATACATACCAAGGAAAGATTCCATAACAGAGACAGGTTTGCAAGTATATCTTGAATTGAAAATTGAACTGAACATGCTAAAGGAAGTTTGCTGATTTCAGAAGGGCAAGAAAAGGTAGGACTGAGCATAGTGAGGTCACTAGATAGAAGTTTAAGACATAAGACACATATCTTATGTGTCTCCTCCACAGAAGAGGAGGAGAACAGTTTGATGAGAGTAGCAGTTACGGAAAATAATCTGAAACTTTAAAGTACTGAGGATGTGAGTCAGGAGATGAATAAAAGCTACAGAAAAAGCCAAGTATGTGTGATTACAGAATAACCAAGTATTTTTAGGAAAAAGAGGGGAAACAAATAAGGAAGCAAGCAAACAAGCAGTAGCATCAATGAAGAGGCCGGGCACAGGGGCTCAGGCCTATAATCCTAACACTCTGGGAGGCCAAGGTGGGAGGACTGCTTGAGCTCAGGAGTTCGAGACCAGCCTGAGCAAGAGCGAGACTCCATCTCTACTAAATACAGAAAAATTAGCTAGGCCTTGTGACACACACTTGTAGTTCCAGCTACTAGGGAGACTGAGATAGGAGGATCACTTGAGCCCAGGAATTTGAGGTTGCAGTGAGCTACGATGACACCACTGCACTCTACCCAGGGTGACAGAACTAGATTCTTGTCTCAAAAAAAAAAAAAAAAGAATGGAGAAGAAATAAAAATCACTATGTAGTGAAAAAAGCAGCAACTGGGGAATGAAAACCTGGGTTAGGGGTGGGGAACCTATGGTCTTAAGGCCACATGTGGACTTCTAGGTCCTTTTTTTTCCCCCCATTTACAAAAGGTAGGCCATGTTTATTAGAGTCACAAGCAGTTGACTGATTCAGTGTGACTCAAGACCACAAAGAAATCATTTCGTCTTCACTCCATACTGAGTCCTAGGGTGAGACCCAGACTAGCAGGAGTTCTGCCTGGGGCCTATTCACAGGTTTACAAGCTTCTCATTGAGGGCAATCTATGACTGTGTGAGATTGGCCAGGTAGGTCACCATCAGCAGGTCACTGATGTTGCTGTTGAGAATGGTCTCGAAGTCATTAGGAGCTATTTTGGGTACTTGGTTAACCAGGCTCATCAAGAAGCGACCCACAATATTGTCAGCTGACACCTTTCCAGACAGCATGTCCTCTGCATACTGCAACACTGTGCTTAAGGCATCCTGGGGCAAGCTGATGCCCCTCCTACTTGCTTGCAAGTCACTTGAGAGCCCAATCATTCGGTTGGGGCTAAAACAAGTCTTCATGATCAGGTCAACTCCAATGAGTTCAGTGTCATAACATGCATATTTCACTGTTAGAGGTGTGAACGCATCACTCCCATGGTCCTCCCAGGGACACTCATTAAAGTGCTGACATAGGCTTTGATGCTCATGCTGCCATTCTGGAGATTTGTGTCCACAGTGAGGTGAATGGGGTTGGGGGCCATCCCGGCTGTAGTACTCATGGATCAGCACAGAATGCTCTGTGATGTTGTGGCCTGTAGCATACCAGCCCAGGATGAGCTCATTTGGAGAGACTTTTTTGTGCAATTCATACATGTTCTTAGCAAATTCCATGTCAACAGCCACTTCATCTTCTGACTCATAGTGCGGCACTGAAAAGCAATTGGTGACCTCCACTGAGTGCTTGTCAACAGTTCCTAGCAGGGTCCCGATAACACCACCAGCTCCCTCGTTTCGTCCCTCATAGCTGTCCACGATGGAGGCCAGAATGACTGGGTGCAGCCTGACCACGCAGCCGCCAGGGAAAGGCCCTGGGAGAGTGGGACCAGTCAGTGAGGGTGCCAGGGTCTGTGCTGGGGCTTGCGCTGAAGCCGGGGTCTGACCCGCAGCTGCAGTGGTAGCCACTGCTACCACCAAGTCTGAAGATGAGGCCGGAGCTGCAGCTGGCGCTGAAGCTGGCGTTGTCGCTGGGGCCAGGGCTGGGGCCAGGGCTGAGGCTGGGGCTGAGGGTGAGGCTGGGGCCGCCGCTGGGGCTGGGATGGGAGTGTTGGGAGGATCACTTGCTGTTACTGCCGGTATGGCCATCTTGTTGCCGACTTCTAGGTCTTTAAGTGCAGTCTTTTGGCTGAATCCAAATTTTACTGGACAAATCCCTTTTATTAGTACATTTTTGTTTGTCTTTTATATTTTTATTTCATTTTTTAAAATGAATGTATTTAAAATACCAAAGAACAAAATAAGTTTCAATGAAATAATCCTCCCAGATTGTCCAGCACAATTAGACATTAATAAGCCATAAGGGCTTAATTGACGGCTGCCATGTTCATGATTTAGTCCTAATTTCCCCCACCTGACTGGGCCACTGCCACACAAGGCTGGTTGGCAAGAATTTATGAGGGTCGAGTATACCAGTCTGTTATCAGCTTTTGACAACGGTGTTTCTGTTTGAAGTAAAATTTGTGAATAGTTGCACAGCTTGACAGTATTTTTTAATTCCGTCTGATTAACAGCCATGATGTCAAAGAAAACCAAGAGAATGCTGAAGGAAAAAAACATTTTTCAATAAGGATTGGGAATTGCAATATTATCTTCGTTTCTGCTAAAGATATGATGATTTGCTTGTTTTTGATACTACAATATCAACATTAAAGAAATTCAATGCACACCAGCATTGTAACACTCACAGAACCACAAATATTTTAAATTAGAGGGAGAGGCACGAAAATTTGTACTGCAGAAATTAAAAGGTGAAAAGCAAAAGCAAAGACAATTCTTTCAAGCAGCAGTAAGTCCTGGAAACAATGCTACTGAAGCAACTTATAAAGTAACTTATACACTCAGGAAAAGAGGGAAGCCATTCAGTGATGTAAAAAATGTGAAAGAATGCACTATCAAAGTTGTAGGATGCTTAGACCACAATAACCTTTCAAAGTACAAACTACTGCCTCTTTCAAGGAGAACCATAACTGAACAGCAGCATTAATTAGCCTTCAACTTAAAAGAACAACTTCAGGCAATACTTCAAAAGGAAAGTATATATTATTCAATTGCTTTGGATGAATCAACTGATACTACTGACACGGCACAGGTTTTACACTTCATTCAGGTCATAACAGAACATTTTTCCTTGCTACGAAGAGTTACTCGTTTTGGGTACTCTTGCGATCAGAACATGGGGAATAGATATCTTCAACAACTTTCAGGATAAATGAAGTTGGACTGAATTTGGTAAACTTAGTGAGTGTATGTACAGGTAGTGCACCTTCTATGACAGGAAAACATGAAGGGTTTATTGCACAGACAAAAAAAAATTATTAACAGATCCAGATGCTCTCACTTCTTTTCATTGTATCTTGCATCAGCAAAAACATCTCTGTGCTAAAGCTACTATTTTCAGTGACACTTCACAAGTTATAAGTATTGTTAACTATACTCATGCAAATGCAACACAGCATTGTCAGTTTTGTAACATGCTAAAGTTGAATGATGAGGTATTCAGTGTGGATTTGCCGTATCATTCTAAAGTGTGCTGGCTATTGTAGGGGCAGGTGTTAGCCAAAATTTTACCTCTGAGAGACTGGATAGTTAAATTTTACGAGGAACGAGAATCAGCAATGTGAATTATTTTAAAAAGATTTCTATAGGAAAGCAGCATTTCTGTGTGATATGCCAAATCAAAATGAGTATTTCTTTGCAAGGTAAAACTTAAGTCTATACATGATATGTGGTAAAAAATCCAAACATTTTGAAAAAAGCTATCTTTTATCAAAACACTTCTTCAAAAGGAAATATCAGATGAACATTTTCCCATTAGCAAGTCACTGACGAGTAGGATGAGAGACGCAAATCATTTAGAGAATACACAGCTATTACAAACCCATTAACTGGAGAATAAATGACAGGTTCACTGACTTTGAGAATCATGACATCACACTCAAATTAGCATTTCAGCCTCACTTAGTTGATATCACCAAGACATCTAAAGAACTACAGACGGAAATGACTGAGCTTTCAGCAGACGACATTTTAAAGACATTGTTTGCGCCTGTAATCCTAGCACTCTGGAAGGCCCAGGCTAGAGGATCGCTTGAGGTCAGGAGTTTGAGACCGGCCTAAGCAAGAGGGAGACCTCCATCTCTACTAAAAAAAAATAGAAAGAAATTAGTCAGACAACTAAAAACCTATATGTAAAAAATTAGCCGGGCATGGTGGTGCAAGCCTGTAGTCCCAGCTACTCAGAAGGCTGAGGCAGGAGGGTTGCTTGAGCCCAGGAGTTTGAGGTTGCTGTGAGCCCGGGCACCCAATAGGGAGGGAGGAAGGAAGGAGGGAGGGAAGGAGGGAAGGAAGGAAGGAAGGAGGGAAGGAAGGAAGAAGGGAGGGAGGGAGGGGGAAGGAAGGAAGGAAGGAAGGAAGGAAGGAAGGAAGGAAGGAAGGAAGGAAGGAAGGAAGGAAGGAAGGAAGGAGGGAATTTATATTTTATGTGTGTTTTATTTCCTTCTTCCCTATGGAATACCGAAGCTCAGTAAAACTTCAAAAATCATTTCATCTAGCCTTCTCATTGAGCAAATGAGGCAACTTCTGGATGTGATATAATCCCCAAAGGCACAGCTCTATGGTTTACTTGGGAGCCAGAAGTCTGTGGGCACCAGTCACAGAAGGCACACATTTGCAATGCCTTCATAACCTTTGGAGGGCCACTTTAAA